>CABHPQ010173037.1:67211-82616 GCA_902168405.1 Peromyscus aztecus
TTTCTTTCTTTCTTTCTTTCTTTCTTTCTTTCTTTCTTTCTTTCTTTCTTTCTTTCTTTCTTTCTTTCTTTCTTTCTTTCTTCATTTATTCATTTATTTATTTATTTGTTTGTTTGTTTGTTTGTTTATGTTGTGGCAGTGTCTCACTGCACAGCTCTGTCTGTGATGTAGCCTAAGCTGGCCTTGAACTTCAGCAGTCTCCTATCTCTTCCTCTCAAGTGCTGGGGTAATAGGCATGCTTCACATCCAGGCTGATTTTGAACTATACATTGTATACTACATGAGTGCAAAGAAGCATAGGGTTAGCATTACTAGGTGTATATCTGTCTGTACAAAAGACCATTTAGAACTTTTTGGCATGGGGTTAAGGACCACTCACTCACACTAGCCCATGGGAGCAATGATTTATTGCAACCCAGAACTAAACTATTAAGAACCTGAGTCTGAACACTAGAGAACAAGGTCTATGACAAATGGAACCAAGGAAAGCAATGACATCAAGACAAAGATGAGTAGTTGAATTCTTGAGAGTCAAGACAAACTGGGATTTTATCGACTGATCCAGACCTCTGTGTAACAGGCACATCGAAGTTGGGTCAAGCTTGTTTCACAGGCTTCTGGAATATAAATGCACAGAATGTACTGACACTAGATTAATATAGATTCAATTTATTGTCATGTATATTCAACTTATATGTGCTTTGCTTGAAAGAGATAGAGTATCCCTGTTTCCAAAAGAACCTAGACTTTAGCATCTCTTCAAACCCCCTTTTTCTTAAATTGTTCACTATCTGCATTTTAAGAGCAGGGCCTGGGGCCTGTAAAACTTCTACTTGAGGGCTTTACTGCAAAAGGAGATAAAACTTAAAATGAAGAATTTCAGAAGGCAAGCTAACCTGAACTAATTAGAAATCTGCTTCCCTTTATTTAATTGCTGTTTTAATGCCTGTTCTAGATTGTCATTCTGGCCAGCTATTTCACATGCCAACTACTTTTATATTTGCTCTAATATAACACCTTTTTTGTTGGCTTTAATGTTTCAGCAATTTCTTTTGTTTTTAGTGTTTCAAAGGTTCAGTAAATTATTCTAACTTTTATTTTTTTCCCCCAAAAGTGATTGTACGATTCACATGAGCTCAAGAAGCTTCCTTGGCAACCAAAGACTTCTCATATATAAAACTATGGGAGTTACTATGTTCAGCTTAGAGCTTCCAGATAGAAAAGTAAATTCTCTTCTGATTCTATTGAGAAATATATTTTTATTTATAAATTCAAGCTCATTTGTAAAACTAACCACAGAATCTTCTTTACTCATATTTTATTTAATTTAATTTTATTTATTTAGCCAAATACCCGCTTTCCTTATTACAGAAATCATGTTTCATTTGCTGTCTTTTCCATCCCAACTGCAAGTGGGTCCCACTGAATCATCTAAATCAATATCATAGCTACAAATGTCAGAATTCGCATTCTTATTTGTCTATACTTTTCTCAATATGAATCAGATCTGGGGCATTATTGTAAAAAAAAATCTTTCAACTGAGATGATTTGGAATTTTCATAGAACTTTCCAGATGGATTTTGTGAATGGAAACTTGGTTAAGCCACAGTATGTTCAGACCTCAAAAATGATCTGAGTGGTTGTTTTTCTTCTTTCTCTCTACTCCAAATTGAAACTGAACTCTATGTCATCTCTGATTGGAAAACCTTCTCCCCACTTTTCTTTCCTCAGTGGAACACAATTCAGTTTTAAAGTAGTACTAAAGCATCATTGAAAAAAAATGTGGAAGGCAGTAATTATTGAAACCCGTGACATTAAATATTTATTAGTACAATGATGTACTCTTGACTATGAAATAAACACTACGTATATGTAATAGTTTCTCAAAGATTAAAAAAAGATCCTGTCCAAGTGTTTGCAGCTCAGAGTACTGGACTTTACAAGTAAAAAAATCCTAGTGTGCCAAAACTGAATTGCCAAATGATTGACCACATCCTATACTGCACAAGGAAAAGGCCACATTGTTTGTACAAGTGTGTTTCATTCAATGTTTGGCCTTGGTAGATAAACAGTGCAAGGTTGGTATTTCTAAATTAACCATTGTTTTCAAATAACTACAGGACCATTGGCAGAGGTATAGGAGGCTCCAGAATTTAAGGAAAGGGCAACACCACGAAATCAGAAGCTACTGTCTCCTGTAGGATTGTTCATTAGGATTTATGGGGACTACAAATGTAGTGATTTTTTTTAATATATCAACATTGATAAATCAGAAAGCTATTGACTTTTGGTGTGGGGGGGAATGTGGTAATTTTTAAAGAAACTTTGAAGAAGTAGGTACTTTGTTTAAGCTAAGTGATTTGGATTAAATGTTATTCCTTATAACCAAAGGATGACATCAGGGGTAGTTTGCATAAACTATCTTTTGATAACAACATGTGTCATTATCAAAAGAAAATCTGGAAGCCAATCCTAGTGATGCACTTCTACAGTCACTCTGCCAGGGGATGTTGAGGCCAGATCACAAATTCAAGCCCTACTTAGGCTAGAGAAATTGTTCAAAGTCAGTCTGAGAAACTTGGTGAGTCTCTGTTTCAAATTATGTATTTCTCTCCATTTTAATAAACAGCATAAGCTTTCTGGAAATCAAGACATAAAATGTAATTTTGATCATATATGGCCATTATTACAAGCTAGTCTGTTTTTTCAGTTAATGCTCTCAAATGACTAAGGTTATTTAAGGTAGTAGAATCAAAGGGGAAATGATGTTGATTTAGGAGGGAGTTGGGAAAGAATCACACCAACTGCCATCACGAATCTAAGATACGGAAAATTGCCATGCTACAAATAACATTTTTCTGAACCTCATTCTTTTCCGTTCTGCATGTAATGAATAAATAACAACGTGTCTACAAAGATATGCATAGGGACAATCACTGTCCCCCTTATTCTCCATCTTCTTCCACATCACGATTTCAATTTTGTAACTACTTTGGAACTTTAAATTTGGTTCTCACCAGTCTTACATAACTCATTTAATAGTAGGAGATTGGCAAACGATGCTTCCAATAATAATAAGAACAATTGATGGAAGAAATGAACCACCATGGTAGCTTTCCATCTGACTTAGAATTCTTTTTTTTTTTCAGAGACATAAACATTGTTTCCAATTCAGTTTAGAGCATTCCACATGGGAATGATCTTCCTCATCTTTCTGAAGAGTACTTGACATTTTAATAGATGATTAGACATACTTAAAAAAAAAAACCCAAAATAGGATGTATCTTGCAAGGAGAGAGGGTGAAACCCTTTTCCATACTTCTAGACAAACACACATGGGGAATTCTACTTGATACAGTAAGAGATTTGCTGGGGCAAAGTGGGTGCTTCAGTGCTAAGCAAGCCAGCCCTGACTTAGAATTCTTTTACTAAACTTCCTTGAGTATCTCCAGAGGATCCACTGTCAGCATTAGCAACCCCTGGTCTTTACTCAGTGGGGAATCTCCTGGAGTCATTAAGATACAGAAAACAACAAAACAACAAACTTGGTAATCCAGGGTTGTAAAGAGTTCATCCCAATATCTTCCTCTTCCCACTGTTGATCTAGCAACATACTAGCCCATTGTGAAGGGGCTGTGAACTATAGTCAACTATGTAAGAATTAACAATGAGATATTAGATATACTAATTGTTTCAAAAACCTTCACCTGTGTGACAGGATGCTTTAACCTAGGGCCCATAGCTGAGAGATATCAGCCATTTATGAGCCAGTTAACAAACAAATATCAGAAAGATTATACTACAAGGCTAGCAAAATGGTATAGTGAGTAAAGGCTGCAGCAGTCAATTCTGAGATCCTCAGTTCAATACCTGGAACACACAAGGTTATAAAGAGAGAAACAACTATTGCTGGATGTATTCTGACATTTACGTACATATGATCGTGTGCCCATACAAACACACTTAAATAAATAAATAGATAAATACTCATGCTCCATCTTTAATATTATAATTCTACCTTTACCAATATGTACAATGCAAGCAAAAGATTCCCATCTGTGTAATATGGTGTTTGTTAATTGACTTTAGTGTAGGAAAAAGTATCTGATTACTGAAAATAAACATAGTCAAGATGTGGGTACTGGTAAGATATTACAGACATTTCTTTTTTTGTATGAAAATTTTATGAAGAGCATTTAGCACACCCTCCATATTTTATCTGTAGGGATCATGCTTACGACGGAACCTAAAGACTTCTCTGCTCCTAGTTGCTCCAGGGAAGGCCTAGAGTGGGCTAGAAAGCTCCTGCAAAATGATGCCTGCTTATTTGAAATGTGTTTAATAAATCTACATATATATCCATGGTAGGAATTACTCTAAATCATACATTCATTATTGCTGTAATGCAATGTGATAGGTTAAGTAATTATCTTCACTGTAAGACATATTTGGCAGCTGTGATTCAAAGTTGAACAATACTACACAATATTTGTGCATGAACCATTTTAAATGAGATTTTTTTTTTTTTTTTTTTTTGGTTTTTCGAGACAAGGTTTCTCTGTGTAGCTTTGCGCCTCTCCTGGAGCTCACTTGGAAGCCCAGGCTGGCCTCGAACTCACAGAGATCCACCTGGCTCTGCCTCCCAAGTGTTGGGATTAAAGGCATGCACCACCAACCCCCGGCTTGTATCATACATGTTGACTGGGTAACTGAACTCTTAGTCATATTAACATTTTATATCTGATTATTCAGCTTCAGAATTTTTACAATTAAAATTGCTCTTTGAAAAAATAGTAACACTGGGAAACACTTTTTAAAGTTAAAACTGTTGTTAATTTAGTTGTTTTACTAACAATGAAAAGTTACATTGATATGTTTTATATTTGAAGTGGGTATTTCATTTACCTATGTTTCACTTCAAAAACTTTGTTGAGATGCCATCTTCATTCTCATATTTAATGATAACATTTAAATGGCAACAATATAAATTCACAGTCCTCTTGTTAGTGTTTTGAGTGGGAAGTGTCTCCCACAGCTTATGTATTTCATTGACAGATTTTGGCTGTTTTGGAAAGCTATAGACCATAAGAAGTGGATTCCAACCAGAAGAAACTCAGGTGCTAGAAATCTGGTACTAGATATTTTCTCCTATTCCTTTTTCATCCTCTTTTCTCGGGTTTCCTTCCCTGCTGTCAACTTGCCCATGCTTTTCCTGCCATGATGAACAGTTTACATTAATGTATACATACATACAATTTTACTATTTAAATACACATATTGATACATATACACAAAGACATAAATATTACATTGTGTACTTATGAATGTATACACAGATATTTAGGACTTTACTTACAGTAAACCTACCATTAGTGAGCAGATATCACATTTAATAACAAGTATATGAAAACACAGGGCAGAAAATAATACAATTTTATTATAAGTGGATTTGACTTTCAGTGAGAGAAGGATGGAGATTATCAGGGCCCTGGTAGGGACAGACCTTATTAAGTAGGCCTGGAGAACAAAAGGGAAATAGGATGTTCACTTTGATCGATAACATCATACCAAATTTTATTTCATCTCTGGCATCTTCAGGAAGGAACTAGGCACTATTAAAAAAAACATCTCAGTTAGGAAATGACCAGTTATGAAAGAAAGATACATTGAAAATGAGTACAAGGAATTATGAGTTTAGAGTATTAGTGGTGGGAACAAGATTTATATTCACCCTGTAATTGTGTTTGAGGATTCCGAGAAGAGAGAGGAGAGTTGGTTAATGTCTTCTACAAGACGTTTAGCCGGTCCTCTAGGTGAGTTCCATGCGCTTTATCATCTCACCATTTCACATAGAACTGTGTGTAGCAACACAACCCAAGCATTGTGTGAACACAGGCTAGATGTCTGGTGGGTTCTTTAGATTGTTCTCGCTCTTCGTTTGTTCTTTTTTGAGACAGGGTTTCTCTGTGTGGCCCTGGTTATCTTGGAACTTGCTCTGTAGAGCAGGCTAGCCTCTAACTTAGAAACTCAGAGATTTTCCTGCCTCAGCCTCCTGAGTGCTGGGATTAAAATCATGTGCTACCACTACCCAGTTTATTCTCATGGTTTTTAAGCACAGGACTTCCTTCTCCTCTTCCTCCTCCTCCTCCTCTTCCTCCTCCTCCTCCTCTTCTTCTTCTCCTTCTTCTTCCTTTCTTTCTTTCTTCCTCCTTCCTCCTTCCTCCTCCCTCCTCCCTCTTCCCTCTTCCTCCTCCTCCTCCTCCTCCCTCTTCCCTGTTCCTCCTCCTCCTCCTCCCTCTTTTTTTTTTTCCCCCAGATAGGGTTTCTATGAGTAGTTTTGGTGCCTGTCCTGGATCTCGCTCTGTAGACCATGCTGGCCTTGAGCTCACAGAGATCCACCTGCCTCTGCCTCCCGAGTGCTGGGATTAAAGTTGTGTGCCACCGCCACCTGGCCAAGCACAGGGCTTCTATGGCCAACACTTTAGTGCAATTTAGAGGCTGTGAATACAGTGGGATTAAGTACTGGTTGGTTTTTGTCAACTCAACACAAACTTGCACTTATTTATTAAGAGAGAATCTTAGCTTGGAAAATACCTCCATAATATTGTTCTCTACACAAGTATGTAAGCTGTTGTCTTGATTAATGATTGATGAAAGAGAGAAGCTCTTCTAGTTTCTACAGTTTCATACAATGGGATTGTGAAGTTTTATATTCTGTGGGCCTAGACAAATGAAATAATCAATCATCAATATATAATAACAAATACATTTTAGCTTTGAAGGTGATTCAGTTGACAAAACATTTACCTTGCAAGTACGATACTTCAACTGGATCCCCAGAATCAAGGCAAAACAAAAACAAAAACCCAAAATATAATAAAAATCCACAACAGCAACAAAAACAAGCTATGGTAGTCCCTATTTCCAGTCTTAGTACAGGGAATGCAGAGACAAGATGATTCCTTGGAATCTGTAAACAGCCAGCCTAGCCTACATGGCTATACATTTCAGGAAGATACTCTTACTAAAAACAAAGATGGATGTCACTTGAAAAATGACGTGCATGGTTGTCCTCTGGACTTCACATATGTCTGTTTATAGATGCATGTGTGACCACACGCACATGTGTATCTGCACACACTCAAATGAGCATACACTAAAGCACGAACATATACACACACAATATTTTTTGCAGCTCAAAAAAGGTCCTCTATCTCACCTGTTCATCTTCAAACTTTTGCATAATATTTATAAAATGGTGATAGCATCTCTACATAGTTTTATCTTTTACTAGACTAGTATGCATCACACAGTACATATATTTTTATTAGCACATTTTATTTGACAATACACATTTTAAATATTTTCCATTTTTGGTGTGGTCTCTTAGTTCATCTTTTTTCAACAATGAGTATCATTATATTACTTAGGTGTACCAAGATTTATATATCTATTCTACTACTGAAACACAAAATGGTGACCATCCAAACATAATCTATGAGCAAGCATATATCTTGTGTACTTTATACCAGTGTGTACGTTTCTCTGCGGATCTGAGTTCTTAACTTTTTTCTGTGAGTATCAAAGATCATGCGTAACATATTGAATGGTGTGAATTTGCTTAATTTTGGAAGACATTTCCAATGTCTTCCAAGGTATCAATTTGTATTATTTTTGCAGTAAGTGAAAGTATGTGTTGTTGTATAAATTTGTCAGCATTCCTAGTTGTACTTATTCTAATGTGTATGTTGTGGTCTGTCATTGCATTAATTTGACTTTCTGAGTGGCATGTGAAAGAGTCATCTTTGACTCTTTAGGCCTGCTTTAAAAACAAATGGTTTTAAAATTGGAATGTTTGTTGATACAATTTGCTGAGTTTCTTTCACTAATTCCTAAGCTCTAATTTGTTCAAGAGCATGAATTACATGGGTAGCTAATTAAGCATGCAAACTGGGGACCCTTTTTAGGTTGGTGAATCATAGTAGTTGGAGTAAAATTGACAAGTTTTTTTTCTAAATAAATGTTATTTTTTAAACTTAATTAGTCAAAAATGTTATAAACACTCTGTTGGACAACTCTCTCAACAAATCTATATGCTTTTTTGTTTTGTTTTGTTTTTTTGTTTTTTCGAGACAGGGTTTCTCTGTGTAGCTTTGCGCCTTTCCTGGAACTCGCTTGGGAGACCAGGCTGGCCTCGAACTCACAGAGTGCTGGGATTAAAGGTGTGCGCCACCACCGCCCGGCTCTATGTGCTTTTTTGCTGTCCTTTATTTTTATTTTATTTTATTTTATTTTATTTTATTTTATTTTATTTTTTACATCCCAAACTCAGTTCCCCCTCCTTCTTCTCCATTCCCTCACCCACCTCCTCTCTGCCCCCATTGATCCACTCCTCCTTGGTTTCTGTTCTGAAAAGAACAGGCCTTCCATAGATATCAAAAAACATGGCATATCAAATTGCATTCAGACTAAGCACCTCTTTTTGTATTAAGGCTGGGCAAGACCATCTAGTAGGAGGAATAGGATAGGGTCAGAAAAGCCAGCAAAAGAGTTAAGCTACTGCTCCCACTAATTGAGGCTGCACAAAAAGACCAAGCTACACAACTGTTCCATACACGCAGAGGGCCCAGGTTAACCCCAGGCAGGCTTCCTTGTTATCGGTTCATAGTCTGTGAGATCCTATGATCCCAGGTTAGTTGATTCTGTGGGATATCTTATGATGTCTTTGACTCTTCTGGCTCCTACAGTTCTTTCTCCCTCCCTTCAGCAGGATTCCCTAATGTTTGACTGTGGCTCTCTGAATTTGTTTCCATCAGTTGCTGCATGAAGCCTCTCTGAATGACAGTTGGGCTAGGCACCAGACTATGAGTACAATAGAATATCGTTAGACATCATTACATTGACTTATTTTTCTCCATTCTTCTTTGGTTCTATTCTAGGTGGTCTCTGGTTCTCCCAGCCTCTGGCTCCTGGCTCTCCAGGCAGTGTCAGGGGTGGGCTCACTCTCTTTGCATGGGTGTGACGATAGACCAGTCATTGGCTGATTATTCCCTCAATCTCCGTGTTACCCTTATCCCAGCACATCCCATAGGCAGGACAGATTGTAGGTCAAAGGTTGTGGCTGGGTTGGTGTCCCAATCCCTCTCCTGGAAGTCCCATCTCCACTCCAACCTATGCCGCTCTGGAAGCCATAGAAATGGCATACATCCCTACAATGCAAAATGCACTTTTATTCAGTGTATGTGTGTGACATCATTGGCCATGTATGGAGGGAGAGAACAACTTGTGGAATTTGTACTTTCTATGTGGGTCTCTAAGACTGAAGTCAGGACCATAGACTATGCAGTAAGTGCTCTTAGCCAGTGAAGCAACTTGCCAACATAAGTCTGGCAATGTTTGACTTTAGTAATTTTATGATCTTATAGGTTTTCTTCATCATAGGTTTCACTCACTCTGGAATTCGTTTTGCTGTCTTCTCCCCTCTGTTTGTGTGATAATTCTACACTTTTCTATTATTCAAGTCTTGTTCATTTGGTCTCACCTCCATGGTTTTCAAACTTAGCTGCATGTACTGTAAGCATGAGCAGTGTTGGTTTCTGGGAGAGGAGCAAATAAGTACCATGAGAAAAATGTCCACTGGCTAGAATGATGTGACCAGTTGAAACAAAAATTAAGGTCCTTTGTTTTAACAGTTCAGAAGCTGAAAGCTCTGGAACTTGGCTGATGATGCTAGTGACCAGGAGGCCACAGGGTCAGGATATCAAAGGCAAGAATTGTTTCAAAATTTTAGCTCAAGTCATTGATGAACAGGGATAATGCTTTCTGGGCATACTGATACCTGTGGGGTTCGTGTAAACGTTGAATGCCTTTTTTTTTTCACCACATTTACAAGCATTTCACTTCCATGAAATCAGCTGTGAAACTGGAATTGTTGAATGTACAGCCCACTTGCTGCCTGTGTTGTTCTCCTAGAAGTCCCAACTCTTGCACTAATCCTTCATCATTAGAGGATCCAACTCCTCATGAAATCAAAACCTTGTACTAAGCATTTAGTGAGAAATGCATACTTACTGGGAGTTTCTGTAAAGAACAGGAAAAGGTTTTATATTAAGTGCTACAGTGCAGAAATGAATACGAATTCCCATTTGTCATCTCAGGATTTTCCACATGTAACCCTTGTCTTTCAATCATCAGCTCTATTCTCAAGAGATACTTTCAATACAGATGACATATTTTCCCTCTTCTATGGTCTGCGTCTCAGAACTAATGTCTTCTCTGACTATTTTTTTATGACTTCTTCCATGTTATTTATTGCACCATTAATTTATGAGTATGTCAGTCTTTATTCAGGTTAATTTCCAAATTAAATTCTCTTGATGCACATCCAACTAATCCCTTTGTTATAAGGATCTACCTTTCTGAAGAGTCAATGGGAGATTGTCACATAAGCCATTCCTTTCTGTTGTTTTCACAAATAACACGCACATGCACACATGCACACACACTCAGAATTTCTAGATTTTTGGTTCTGTTACATTATTAACCTCTCTGATACTCTGGAAAAATAATCATTGTTATCTCAAAAGAGGATAAAAACTGATATGAGTACATAGTTCAGAATTGTGACTAGCCTATATTAAGATTATAGAAGCATGATTAAAAATGTATTGCATGTATATATGTATGAAATTGTCAAAGAATAAAAATTATTTTTAAATTTTAAAAAAGATGATAGATGTAGAAGTTAATTTTATTCATTGAATATATGTATAGTGTATATAAAAATAACTTTTTGCTATACACATCTCTCTAGTCTCAAAAATAATGTATAAAAAAAAAAACTGTGGCCTCAAACCATAATTGAAACTGAAATCTTTAAGGAGAATTATAGGTTCATTTTACCCCTCATTAGTAGATTTGACAAGACTCAAACATAGCTCCCTGACCTCACTTTGAATCCCATGAAAATGCCCTATCTCCCTCAAAATCTCTGTCCAGTTGCTCTTGGAGGCAGCAATCAGATGTTCTACTCTTACACTCGGTAAGTGTCAAAATTTACATAGGAACTTGAAGGAGCTGTCACTGAATGGCTCCAGGCATCTTGCCAGGTTGTGTAGTTGAATATTCTGTTGGGTTTGTATCTCATCATTACAGCTATGGCCTTCCAACGGGGGAACCAAAAGGGCCAGACAGCCATGAATTAATGAAGCTCTGTGGGAAGTCTAAATAGAGACAAAAGTTTTCATCTATATTTGTTTAAGAATGTTGAAGTAGAGCTTGCTTTTCAAATGCCATGTCTAATTTAAGAGCAGGCCTGCAGTGGTAATAGCCCGATATCGCCATGTCTCTACTGCCTGCTGAAGCTGATATCAGGAGACATCAAGCTGTGGAAACAATTATATCAACATAATTGGAAAATATTTTTTTCAGTGCCTTTCTGCCTTAATTAAAGCTTATTTTACATCTTGGGAAAGGAAATGTTTTCATAAAACTTGAGGGTATATTCACATTTCTTTCAGAAAATAAAGCCTGAATAAAATACACAAAGGAAGACCTAAGCCAGAGTAGATTAAGGATAAAGAGAATCAAATGGAAATTTTCTTCTTCATCTTCTTTTTTTAATCAGGAGGCAAAAGTTCAAATTCTATTTCTTGCTCTTGCTGGCTCTATGACTAGGGGTCAATAATTCCATTATCTGTAGGTCTAGATTTTATTTCTTATGAAAATTTCCATGAAGAATATATAGTCCTGAGTATCAAAGTGAAGAATGAACTATGTTCATAAAAATATCTTGCGAAATTCAGGGAGATGAGGTCTTTGTCACCACGAGTAAATGAAATGTAAATCATACATAGTAGAATCAGGTTTGAAGAGGAAAAGAGAAAGTGCACAGGATTTAGCAAAATGACAGAAAATAGAGCCTGTGTGGATTCCTAGATATTTAGCAGCAGGTGCTTGGATATTTAAGAGTTTCAGTTGTTAAATATTAAGTACATTTTATGTACATTTTAAAGTTGCTACCTGATTTAAATGTGACTTGCATTATTATGGATTGTCAATGATATCTACCAAATACATATGTGTGTGGTCATGTTAGTATCTTAAGTTAGTGGGAATATGAGCAGGAGAAGGCTTTAGCTCAGTTTTAGCACTGGTTTAATTTGCCCCCATAAAAGATCACTGTTGAAAATAGGATCTTTGCCAAAGAGTGACAGTGAAAACATTATCCCACCAGAAAAATCAAATATCTTAAGGAGATCCCCATGATAGGGGGAAGTTCGATAAGGTCAGTTGGCTTTACAATTCCATCTGATTATTGATATACAGTAAACCCTTTTCAGGCTAGCATATGTATATCCCTAATGCTTTTAAAAATTATTATGATTGCTAAGCCAATAAAAGTAACTCAGAACAATAACATGATATTCACATTTCCAAACTCCTTATAACACTGACCTGACTGCTTTCCTTATCCCTCATGGGGTTTTCCTCACAAGCTCATTCATCAGATACATTGAAGTTTGCATGTATCTACCTGCCTACCTACCTATCTATCTATCTATCTATCTATCTATGCAAAAGGAAATTCCTCAGGAAATAAATTATGTCCATCTTGCTTAGGTTTATGTTCCCAAACCTTGGTCAAATGCCTATTTGATAACTAAAAAATATTTGTTGGGAGGGTAGGAGGGTTTGTTTCTTAGTGTTAAACAGGCATAGAGCAGTTTGTTCTTTGTATGTGGGGAAAATGAAGACCAGAGAACTAGGCTTAAGGAAGCATAACTAATGAATGACAGTCACACACTAGACTTGAGTCTTCAGTACATTAAGAATCTTTCTCACTGTACTTTTTAGCTGAAAGTTTTTCCAATCATAAAAGTCAAAAAGTAATAGAACTCAAAATTTCCAAGATAATTACCTTACTTTCAGGGAAAATTAGACAATTACCTTGTTCTAATGGTTATTATTCTAAAATGAGATTGGAATCTTAATGATAGATTTCATAAATTTGGATCTTTTGGTGCTGGATTCATTCTTCATTCCTCAAAATTAAATAGCATCATTTTTAATTTGCTATGCTATTTTTAGCTGAAAGGAAAAGAATGCTCTTTGTGTAGGAGCAATGAATGCATGACCTTGAGATGGAATGGAGGACCTTGAAGTCCTGTCCCTACATCCTTTCCCTAGATTATTAGTTACTGGCTGACTTGACTTTGCCTCTGTTTAGTTGCATGTTTTGGCAGTAGAAGGCAAGTACAGAGAAAATCTAGGAGTCCCAAAATATAGGAGGAATCATGGTCACCTATCAGGTTCTTTATTACATTTATGTAGCTTTATCCTAAAACTCAGCTCTTATCTACAATGATATTTTCAAATCAGTTGCAAAATTTACCATTTTGCTGTTTTGTTGCTATTCACTCAATGTGTGATTTAATTCTAGCTTATTTGACCATATTTCATACCTTGAATTTAGATATTTTCTATAGTACTGAAGGAAGCATTAGAACAGTGGTTGGTATTGCACTGATTTCCTGATTTCTAGTGTGGAGATTGCAGAAGGAAAAATCTTTCTTGCTTAGAGATGTTCTCATTGCTGCAGCTTCATTCTGTCCTTTTGGTAGGAGCCAGTAGAGTGTAGGTGTTAGTGTGATGGTGGTACCTTTTGACATCTGTGAACTTCAGGCTCGGAAAAAATGAGGAAGAGATGAGAGAGAGAGAGAGAGAGAGAGAGAGAGAGAGAGAGAGAGAGAGAGAGAGAGAGAGAGAGAGAGATGTGTGTGTCTGTGTGTGTGTCTGTGTGTCTGTGTGTCTATGGGAAGAATATGGTCTACGTGTTTTTAATCAAATGTCTGTCAATTAAATGGCCAACCTCAGGTGGAACATAGCTAGTGAAAAAGTTTGGAGGCAGATTGTGAAAATGTATACAAATTCGTATTTCTACAGAGACTTTAAATAGGCACCAGAATCCCAGAGTCTTATATTCTCCAAGGACATCAAAGGTCACCTGGAGCAATCCTGTATTCAAGTCTGATTTCCATGAAAATGTGTTTCCTCAAGCCTTTCTTAGAAAATCATCAGCAATTTCCTGAAGCCACAGGCTGGCTGAGACTGCCATCTACACAGAGAGGCTTTGCATTTGCTGTAGATCTGTTAAATGGCACCACCTACCAGGTAAAGTGGCTCTCTGGTCAGCATATTCCAGAGTCCAGGATGAGGGTCCGTGGCGAGAACAACAGAATACACAAGAGCTTCTGGAGTTCTTTCCCCTCTCAGTACCTGCCACTAACCTATAATAGTAACTGAAAACAGCCATGCTCTGGGGGTGAAATTAATGGCTAGAAAAAGTACTGGAGGGAGATTGTTGACAATCTCCTTTGGTAGAGCAGTAAACACTGTCTGTAGGTGATAGAAGTGGTTAGACGAAATTGACAATTCATTTTGCTGGATTACAAAGCAAAGAGCATTAGACTTTAGGACTGGTGGTTGCAAAGGTGGTCCCCCCACACTCTGACTGGATGCAGGAAGCTACTGACAGGTTAACATTAGCTCAGTAAGGTGGAGACATTTTGATATTTCATTTGGAGCATAGTCCTACATATCTTGGTAAAACCTACTGATATGGACTTTAATGGTCAGGAAAGTGAGACCAAAAATGGTGTCTTTTATTTTTAAGTGCTCAATTCGTAATTTAATATTCCCACAAATTACATGGTTTTGAAAAACAGAACTACGAAGAAAAAAAATCAAATTTCTAAACTCATCTATCCCATTGTTGAGGAGTGATTACATTAGAATATGCATGATGGCCTTTTCAAACTGCTCTGAAAATTGATCTGACTGAAAACAGCTTTTCCTGTGCTCTATTTTATTCATAGTTCTGACATATTTTAGATGATGGGGAAAGCACAACATAAAAAAAAATCTTAATGAGAGAAAGAAGAAATCTGTGGTATAGAAAGCATGCTATAATGTGATTAATTTAATACAAATACTGTTATGCTTGTTTTCATTTTTCATTCTAAATTACGTATTTTTCATTATTCACTTGAGATGCACGAAAAGAATTAGCAGAATATGGTCAACAAAGTACCAGAATTTTAATCTGATTATACCAGGGGAGTTAAAGAACTACTTAGCTCATATTGATTGCATTGTTTTTGTACAATTCTGAAAGAAATAATTTTAACTTTCTGAGATAGATAATAAGTAATATATTTTCACATATAAGTGTATATATAAATACTTTACCAATAACCTAAATTTACACTGGTATAAGAAGCCGTTGATTGAATCTTCAACAGTGATAATAAAAAATGATAATTCTGGAATTTTAATATAAGAAACCATTCCCTTCCTACAGGGGTTCATGTAACCTAGGCTGTCCTCAAATTCACAATAAAGCC
>CABHPQ010173038.1:14877-32967 GCA_902168405.1 Peromyscus aztecus
CACACACACACATACACAAATAAATGAATTACTAAGTAAACTGATAGATGATAATTTTGAAATGATAATTTTCAGTGATAAATTTGAAACGAGCCTGGGCTACATAGCAAGACTCCCATCCCTTCCACCCAAAGCATATTCTTCAGAACATTGCACAAAGTAGATTTTACTATTAAATTTAGAACAGAAGGACATGGCCAGTTTGCTCAGGCAGCTATTGTCCAGTGACTTTTTTCAAACCAATATCACACTGCTCTACTAAAAGCTTCTAATGGGAACATTAGCTGTCAATTAGGTACCTAACCATTACATTGGAAATAAAATGGGCAGCACATGGTCACAATTTGCTCATTTGCTAATTGGTATGAGGCCTATCCTAACAGATGTCAGGATGAGCCACCATTACTGACCATAACCTGATGTGTTAGACCGTGGCTTCCAGGGCTATTTTCTCTCTTCCAATGAGACCGGTAACCTAATACCCGTACAGATGCTCTGGAGCAGTGGTGTCCAGAATGAAACCATGGAGTCCAAATGAGGAGAATGGTCTAGACAAAAGTGAGAGAAGTGGTTTCCTGGGTTGTGAGACTGGGCACGGTGAGGCAGTTTGACAGAGAAACAATTAGCCAAACTGCTGGTGCATGAAGGGTTGCAACTTCCGAAGCAAGAACAATATGGGAGGCTGGGGAGGCAGATGGCCGTACAGCTGGAGCACTGGCCTCTGTCTCCTGGATGCTTTTTTTATTTTCTGATGTTGTGAATAGAGCCTGGCATGATGATGATGGTGCTCACTCTGCCTGTGACTGGGTGTATTTTGAGCAGTTTGGGCCCTATTTTCTTCAGGAAGTGTTGGTAAAACATACATGTTAGGCACACACATTGGGTAGTCAGCTGACCTGAATTCCATCTCTAGTTGAAGATCTGGATATAGGGTAGGTACCCAGTCTTTACCTGCTCTTAGTCGATGATGAAGACCTTGAAATTCACTAAGCATATTTGTTTCTAGTGTTTTTTGAATAAGCCTCTAATTCAACATTTGATGTTTTTATGCCTATTAATTATTAACTGGTATCTTAAAAATCAAAAGTATCAGATATTGAATTGGGCAGGTTTTCACTAATGGATTGATTTGCATTTGGGTCTTTATGTCCTTTGTCCTATGTCCTCTGGCTTTGTCCATTTGGCTGGGAACATTCAGTGATATAAGGAAATCTTAGTATTTTGAGTCTGACTGACAATGTCATCTCAACAGATATGCAAGGGGGAAATTTAAAATGTATTAAATGAAAATAAACAGTAAGAATACATGTAGTAAGTAAATGAACCTGGAAGTAGAACAGCCTGAGAAGATGCTCCATGAGGTATGGGTGTCTCACCATAAAGTAGATAACAGTTCTCTGTGCTTCTCATGCCACATTCAGAACCCTAATCTAGTTGATGCTGGAGTCAGAGGTAGCCATGTGTGGCCAGAGTTGCCCTTCTCTTCCTATGACAGAGCATGACCCTGAGAAACTGAAACCTGCATCCCATTTAGAATCCTGAAACAGTGACTCACAATCAGAAGGAAAAAAAAGCTGGGAAGTCCAGTCAGTTCAGTGCCCTGCCTGGGCAAGCCTGGCATTGTCTCTGGCTGGAGGAATCTCAGCTTGAGAACCCAATTCCTAGCCTTCGAAAGATTTGCTTTGAGAAGCAAAAGTGTAGGCTCCACTTTGAAAAAAAAAAAAAAGTGTTTTTCCCATCACTCACTGAAGTGCTCAGGTCTCCAAGACAGACCAGAGTCCTTATTCAAAATACTTTTCTTCTAAGAAGGAGAAGGAGCATAGGGAAGCGTTTTAAGGGTGAGTTTTGGCTATGACATGATGCCCTCTCCCACTTGAGCATGCCCATTTGGTCTTACAGTCACCCCAGGGAATGCCCCCCCTCCCAAGCAACAGTCATTTCAAGACAGAAAAGAATCGTGTAAAGTCTAAGGGCTGTGTGAATGATAATCAAAAGATTTACTCAACGCTTGAAATTTACACAGATTGCAAACCTGGTCTGGTACCATAGAGCCTATCTATCATTGTGCTTCAGATTTAAAAGATTGCCACACACGAGTTTCTTTTTTCTTCCAATGAGCCTTCAAATGCTGTGGCAGAGTAGCCTCTCTGTGACTGCCCCAGACCAGCTCTTCAGACAGCTGAGACAGCCGCTGTCTACATCAACTGTAGGACTCGTTGCCCTGAAAGAAACTGGGTGACATTATCAAAGCACAATGTGTGGTTTTCTCGGCATAGAAAAGCTTTGAGATTAAAAGTGTTGGCAAGAATAGGTGGTGGGCTCTCAAAATGTGGTGGTATTGTGTTCCCCAAAATATTGTGTGACCCTAATAAACTTATCTGGGGTCAGAGAACAGACAGCCACTAGATACAGAGGCCAGAAAATGATGGCACTCACACCTTTTATCCTAGCCTTCTGGAGACATGGATCTCTGTGAGTTCAAGGCCACACTGGAAATAGCCAGGCATGGTGACACATGCCTTTAATCCCAGGAAGTGAGCCTTTAATCCCAGGGAGTGATGGCAGAAAGCAGAAAGATATATAAGGCATGAAGACCAGAAACTAGAAGCTTTTAGCTGGTTAAGCTTTCAGGCTTTGGAGCAGCAGTTCAGCTGAGATTCATTTGGATGAGGACTCAGAGGTTTCCAGTCTGAAGAAACAGTATCAGCTGAGGAACTGGCGAGGTGAGGTAGCTGTGGCTTGTTCTGCTTCTCTGATCTTCCAGCGTTCACCACAATAACTGGCCTCAGGTTTAATTTTATTAATAATATCTTTTAAGATTCATGCTACACTCTCAAACAGCATTATGTTATCTAAGTATGTCCCATGTTTTCCATCAAGGGAATCGGCAGAAACTAGTTCAGTGCAAGCCCCAATTTCCCTGGAATGGGATTGAGTAAGAAATCCTGCATGTATTATCCATTCCTTCATTCATTCATTTATTTGGTCCATGTGGTCAGAGACAACTTGCAGGAGTTGGTTATCTCCTTTCACTACATGGGTTCTAGGGATGGGACATGGGTTGTCTTGCTAGGCAGCAGGCACCTTTACCCACTGGGCTATCTTATTGGCCCTGAAAAACTACATTTGGAAGTGCCTGGATTTTATTGATGATGATCTAAGGGAACTTTGAGTGTGATCACACTGTACAAGCCCAAGATGACATGAAGCCCAGTGCTGGGAGCAGAATGGGACTTGTGATGCAGATCGGAGTGGTACCCTGGAGAGAACACATTCCCAAGAATGTCGGCTGACCTGCCCCACCCTAGTGGGGATCACCCTGATTGGGCATCTCCACCTCTGTCCACTTCAGCTGATGGGTGTGGTTGGTGTCCTGGAGACTAGCCATCACCAGCCATCTGTGGTAGTGGCTTTCCTGATAATTCATGGGACCCTAAGGTGAATTAATCTATTTCCAACCTTCCTAATCCTTCCTATTTTTTTTTTCATGTAATCAGTCACAGAAGAGGTTTTGGCATATAGATTACCATGACACATGGTTTGCCAGCAGTAAATTCTGATGGCCTGATTCGGATGAACTTGGAAGCAAACTAAAAAAGGGATAAAGGGGGAATGCAGAATGTTTAACAGAAGGAAAAACAGAAAATACAGACCTTAGAAAAGACAGGAGCAGGGGACATTGGGCATCTAGCTACAGGTATGAACAGACATTCTCTCAAGTGACTTCCAGAGCCCAACACAGTGTCACATGTCATAACATGGGAGGCTGAGGCAGGAAGGTAGGATCTGAGGCCTACATAATGAGTTCTGGGCCATCTAGGCTATCCTGGGCTATGAGACCCTGTTTCAAAGAAAGAAATGGGGGAAAGGGAAGTGTAGTGGGTAGCCATTCCAGCTTTGATCTGGAAGTTCCAACCCCCATTGAGGCTTCGGTAACTGTCACGCCTACAAGGCAGGGCCGAGAGAGGACCCTGAAGACCCGAGATCCGGATACGCCAGCTCTCTCGGTTCCCTGACTGGGAATTGAACCCAGGCCGCAGCGGATATTGGTGAAATTATTAAGGCCACTCCACATAGTTAAAAAGGGAGGTTTATTTTGTGGGGTAACTTACAAATGAAGGGATAGGTAGGTTGCAGGGTCTGGGAAAGGTGTAGCACAGTCCGGCGGTGTTCTCTGGAGAACTCTGCTCTACCTCCACTGTCCAGGGTCCAGGAACCAAGAGAGCCGGCGCATCCGGATCTCAGGTCTTCAGGGTCCTCTCTCGGCCCTGCCTTGTAGGCATGACAGTTACCGAAACCTCAATGGGGGTTGGAACTTCCAGATCAAAGCTGGAATGGCTACCCACTACAGGGAAGGAAAAAGGGATGGAGGAAGGGAGAGAGAGAGATTTCTTCCCTAGTTCTACAACCATTCAGCTCCCACCAATTTTAATTTCCAAGAATGAATTTTCCTCTCCCAGTTTGATTAGGGGCAGGTAGCGTCTTTTCATTGCTAATCCAACCAAGAAGTAAGAAATGCAAGAGAGATCGTGGCAATGGTAAAGACAGCTTTAGCTTTGGACTGTCGCTCCACCACAGAGGGCAGCAATGCTGACGCTCTTCCCTCTGGTTGTCTTGCAGGCTTCCAGGAAATTCTTCCCTATCACATTCTTTGGCTCCATCACTTGGATCGCAGTTTTCTCTTACCTGATGGTGTGGTGGGCACACCAGGTAAGACTGCCAGTGGCACCCATCTGCCTGGTTTGTCTCTGGTCTTGGTTGTCATGTGGTCAATGTGTTTGCCTTTTGAAACTGTCACAATACTGAGTGTGGTACAGACATGTTACATTTCAGGACTGGGTTTTCCTATTCCCCTATCTCGGTGGTCAGAAATCAAATCAGCATGTGGAGAAATCAAGACAGCTATGTGGAGGAAGGCAAACTTGGCTGCTTCTTGTTGTCTGTCATCTAAAGCCTGGCCAACCAGGGCTGGGAAGAAAGTCAAGATTCTGCCTACCTCCGTGTCTTTATTTTGTCTTGGCCAAGCAACTTAGCATGACTGTCCCTAGCTCTGTGTGTGTATGTATGTGTGTGTGTGTGTGTGTGTGTGTGTGTGTGTGTGTGTATTATATGCATGTATGGACATAGGTGTGTGAGTCTGTATGATAGGCATAACAGAAGTCTTCCATGTTCTCCTTTATTGCTCCATACCTTATATGATCTTGATACAGGGTCTCTCACTAAACCTATATCTTGCCATTTCTCAGCTAGATTGGCAGGCAGCAAGCTCCAGTGTTCTTCCTGTCTCTGCCCCAAAGCCCCATGCTGGAGTTCCAGGCCTTTTCTCATGCATGCCTGGGATCTGAACTCAGGTCCTCACGCTTTCGCAGTCATTGCTCTTTACCCACTGAGCCACCCCCCAACCCTCACTAGCCTTTTAACAATGGTTATTAAGAAAGGTCCTGAAGACAAAACGTTCGTCCTTGAGCTTCAACTACAAATGTAATGATGCATGTCATTTTTGTCACTTTTAACTCAGTGCCAGTCACAATGCTGATCCCAAGATAGGATCTCAGTGATTACTGCTTGAAAACTTGAGTGAGTGAGACTCGGGGGCTTCTGTTCTCAAAGATGAGAGTGGAAACCATTGTTTGTTGAGTGTATACTCCATGCTGGAGCGTTCACATCCCTTTGTCTTTATACTCTTATTTTCAGTCCTACACACAGATTCAGATGCTATGGGGTTTGGGGGATCATTAGATACAATATGCAGATAAAGGAATTGAGTTTAAAGCTGACAAGAAAAATGGCCAAGCAGCCAGGCAAAGTGGCACATGTTTGGAACCCTAGCACTTGGGAGATAGAGGCAGGAGAATCAGGAACTCAAAGCTAGCCTCATCAGACACTTGGAAGGTATCCCGGGCTGTAGGAGACTCACCCATGTCCATAACCACACCACCATGCTTCTCTTCAGTTTTGGACTCTCCTGCCAGGAATGGCATTCAAACTCTGACTATCAATGGTGCATCTTTAAATGGTTACTGTGATAGCATTCCCTCTAAGAATTTAAATTATTAAGAATGTATCAAATCAATTGTAGCTTACTTAGGGTGAAAATCATTTAGTCAGCAAGAAGGAGAGCATTTTGCTCAAACAGGGCACTCCTGTTGCCCAGGAAAATCACCAGCATGAGTAGATCTACTCATTTGTGCGGCAAGTAGGCTCTTGGAGCTACGGCAGGCAGCTTCTTAACCTATTTCTTCTTATAATTCTTCTTGCCCAAGAAATTTTTTACACAACCCCAGATGTATTGCCCTATAAAACAAATACACGAGTCAAACATTTGCTCATGACAAATCATAAATTTATTTTAAAAACAATTCTTTGGTGTATATATAATTTAACCATTTGTTAAGGATGAAAGCATGTCTGTATACTCCTCAGAGGGACTTGTTTGTTGTTGCTACCTGAACAACTCAATCTCAGAATATGTGATGCTGCAGGACAGAGCGCATCCTCAATGTCCTTCAGAGTTGATCATTATTGTATTTTTAGAATTGCCTGAGAACACTGCATCATGCAAATATGCAGTACAATATGGCACAGATATGTTTAGGACTTCTTCAGAAATGGTTAGAAATCCTGCCCTAATCCCAAGACAGATAGAATTAACTTTTTTCATTGATTTTATGTATTTGGCCAGAAAGGAGCATACACATGCCACAGCATGCATGTGGGTATCAGAGGACAACTTCCAGAGTCACTTCTCTCTTTCCAGTGTGTTAGCTCTGGGGATCAGGTGGTCGGGCTTGGTAGCAAGTGCCTTTGCCCATGCCATCTTACCAGCCCCTCATTTAACAATTTTTTTAAAGAAAATCAAGTCAGCAGCTCAAACAGAAATTTTTATGACCTAATATTCTAACGTAATATATCCACAGTACGGATGTTGCTTACATGTAGATTACTTCTTTTTGTTTTTTAAGTGTTTACTAGTGTGTATGAGGGTGGAGAGAAGACAGTTTGCTGGAGCTGCTTCTCTTCTTCCACTGTGTAGGTCCTGGAGATCTAACTCAGGTCACAGGCTTGGTGGCAAGTGTCTCTGCCTGCCCTTGGACTTACCTTCTAGTTGGGGGCAGGCAGAGGACTGAGTCTGTTCAATAGACTTGGGAGCAAACTGTCAAAATAAAAGCCTGCTTTTAAGTTACCAGGAACTAAGTTATTATGTACTTATAAATCAAAAAGGAGATTTAGAAATAATTATTCTAGTCCCTAAAATCATTTATTCCTGTATGTTATTTTACCTATTAAATTATCAAAAAAAAAACCCTGGATGTCATAAAGTAAGCTATTGGAAAACATTGTCTAAAATGTTTAAGAACAGTAATTCACCAGCTCCAGAAAACATATAAGGTTTTTTAAAGTCCAACTAAAAATAAGATGCTCAAGAAACAAAGGAAATATGTGTGGTAGCTTACAGTCACTATCCTAGAATTAGGAGGCAGAAAAACAGAAGCAAGAGGATCCCAAGTTCAAAGCTAACTTAGGCTACATAGTAAGATGCTATCTCAAAGAAACCATGGCTGGATGTGTGGCTTAGTGGTAGAGTGCTGGCCTAGCATGTGCAATGCCCTGAGTTTGATCCCCAGTATAGATAGGTGGATGGGTGGATGGATGGATGGATGGATGGATGGATAGATAGATGTGTGTATGAATGGGTAGATGGGTGGAGATTCTAGTTGAGGCTAGACCAACTGTCCAAACACAAGCAGCAGTCTTAAGCAAAGACCATAACGAAATAGAATACTGCACCTTCTCACTTTTCAATAATGCTGTACTATTTACAAGGGTTTTCCTGAAAACTATCACTTAGCCCATAACCTCCTTATAAGGTAAGTATTGTGATCCCTACTTGATGGCTAAGAAAGCAGGAGTCAAGACACTATACAGGGAACAATTATCAATTGATCAAGTCCTTAAGGCAGCCCTGGGACTGAGACCCTCCAATTTCTTGCTGTTAGTTCTACATAGCTGTATTGTTGATTTAGTTTCATATTTCTAAACCTGAGTTCACCCAATGCCAAGCTCCCTATGGAAACAGTAGAGGTTATAGGTGTTTAAGAGTCATAGAAATAATTGGAGATATTAAGAAAAAATCAGGACACTCAATAGTAGATTAACGGGCCTTGGAACTCGCTGATATTGTCAGGTACTGGCCTTAGGTTCTAAGTCCATTGACTTTTCAAATGAATCTTGCAGCTCCCCCAACAGTCTTAGAAGACAAAGTGTGGTGGCTGCACTCAGGGTCTCTACAGCTCTTTATTATTTGAAATAGTCTGTTTAAACCTCATGTGCACATCGATGGGTATGGATGTTAAAGTGCATAAACTCCTTCATCAGTGACTATGGCTTGCTCTTCTTTATTACATCACCACTTACCCCAAAATAGAGTGGGGGACTCATTAAAAAGAGGTCACATAGTAATGTTGGGTTCTGCGACTTCCAACCCTCACATTTGTCCTTGCTGTGATATCCAGGTCGGAGAGACCATCGGCATTAGTGAAGAGATCATGGGTCTGACCATCTTGGCTGCTGGAACCTCTATCCCTGATCTTATCACCAGTGTCATAGTGGCCAGGAAAGGGCTGGGGGACATGGCCGTGTCCAGCTCTGTTGGAAGCAACATCTTTGACATCACTGTAGGGTGAGTATGGTGTTCTATAAGCGTGCACACCAGCTCCACCTCTGTCATTGTCCTCCTAGAAGCTGTAGAAACTTGAGCTGGCTCTCTCAACCCAAAACTCACCCAAGTGCCAGCCAAAACTTACACCTAGGAGCACCATTCCATTTTACCAACTGGATTTTGATTTTAGGGAACTTAGTAAAACTAAGTCATCCTTAAACCAGCAGAAACACATGCTTACATACAGAATGTTCTAGAAAGTAAGAATTTCACTTACATAACTGTGCTTACCACAAATTTAAATATACACTGCCCAGGTAGGACTGAGGTACTCTGGCAGTTTCATGGTATATTTTTTTTCTACTCTACCAGGTAAGATTGGATTCAAAGGCAGCTTGGGACACACACAGGCCCAGCATTGACATCCTGTCCCTTTGCTTGGAAAGTGCTGGCAACCCAGGTTTTGTGAAAGACAGAAAATGATCTCTTTCCCTCTAGCTGAGCAAACTAGAATTCTCAGTAGGAATCATCTGTAGTGAGCCAGATTGGCAGAGACTCTTATCCCTCCCATTTCATCAAACTTGTCAGAAGTAGTTGACAAATGACCCTAAATGTCAGCTCCTGAGAAACTTAAGTCACAGAGTCTCTCTGCTCCCAGGATGACAGGTCTCTTGACCCTGGAATCGGGAAATTCAATAAAATGCATCCACTTTCTCATTGAACATTTTGAATGTTGTTCTATCTTTTTCCTTTTTATTAAGCCATTGTACATACATTTGTCACTGTTCATTTAGTGATCACAGCTAGCAAGTTAAAACACACAACAGTCATGTGGATTCTGTGTTACCAACCATATTTCTGAATATGGAAACTGGAGAGCACAGAGCTAATGCAGCAAGTAAATAAGGTAGCTGGGATTAGAGTTGGGTCTCTGAGGACAAATACTCTACCCACTGAGGAGCCCCTTCATCTGTCTACAGGAAAGTCTGACTTCTCTTTCCAGAGTCTGTTCAAATCCAGGGGCTCCTACTCTTCTAGACTCTGCATATTTTATTCCCATTATGATTCTTTCTTCCTGCCAGTCTGTGAGCCCTTCAAGTGTCCCTCTAGTGAACTCAACATAGCCTCTCCCATTGTCTAATCAGGGTAGCGTCTGACAAGCGCTTCTAGAATGAACAGATAAATGGCTGTGTTTCAACAGAAGTTGTTCTGGGATAAACTGTATTGTCAGCCCTACTGCTTACAAATTTTCACTCACCTGAGTGGGTCCAGTGAGGGAGGAGGATGGAGAATGTTCTATAGTGTAAATGGAAAAAAGTCTGCTTCAATGGTAAGTATTCAGATAAACATATTTGTCATATTTTCCAAAGGTACATACTCTGACAAATTACAACATTCTCTTTGTTCATTGTTACTAAATTGTATATAAATAAGAACAAAGGAAAGCCTCATAATCTTCCCTAGTCCTCCTACCAAAAGCCCTTCATTTTTTATCTTCTGCAAAGATCTACTAATTTTTCTTAGAGAATATTCAGTTTTGCTGTCTTGGAGGTCACTTATCTTTTCCAACTTAAAAGCCACATGGACCCGGCACAAAGTAGCTTCTCCTAGTAAGCCAGCAGGCCACATGCACCGCTCTGCTCAGTGCTTTTGAAACTAGCACTGACTCCAGGTGTTTTATCCTGTTGTGTTCCTGGTTAACCAGTGTCTTTCAATGGACCTTTTCTCTTCTTTCTTTGCTTTATGCAATGATAGGGATTTTATAAATACATAACACAAATCTTAAAAGGCCTTATAATAAAAAATAAAACCTGGAGCCAGATATTGGGGTGAAAGCTGAAAGATCAGAGAAGCAGAACAAGCCAGCCATGTTCTTACCTCTATGAAATCCTCAGCCTCAAGAGAGAGACTTCCTGTTTACTCACACCTTATATCCCTTTCTGTGCCCTGCCATTTTACTTCCTTCCTAGTTCTGGAATTAAAGGCATATGCCACCATGCCTGGCTCTGTTACCAGTGTGGCCTTGAACTCACAGAGATCCAGATGGATCTCTGCCTCCCAAATGCTAGGATTAAAGGTGTGTGCCACCACTGCCTGACCTCTATGTCTAATTTAGTGGCTGGTTGTGTCCTCTGATCCCCAGGTGAGCTTTATTGAGGTACACAATATATCACCACACCTTTATGTAGAAAATTCTCTTTTAATTATTTCATTAGCATAAATCCCTTAAAGCAGCATTAACAGACTACATACTTTGAATATTTTAATGGGTGTTGATATATTTTATATATTTCTTTTCAAAAAAAGTCTTTTCCAAAATTTGTTCAATTTTATGTTTTTTGGTCAGGACACTGAGTGTGTTGTTAACAATATAGTGAGTGTAAAATTTCTCTGTAGCCAGCATTTTCTTTTGCAAATATAAGTAGTATATAAAGGTTTTAGAAGACATATAGAAATCAATGATGATCTACCAACCACTCAAAATATGTATGTTTTGCATAATTGAAATTACATTGCTAGTTTGATGTGTGCTATTCGTTTTTTTTAATTAAAATTATGTACAAGACTTTGCATTTGATCCCAGCATTTTAATCCATAGATATCATATGAGGCATGGAAGCAGGGGGATCAGAAGTTCAGTATTATCCTCAGCCGAATAGCAAGTTCACAGTCAGCCTGCGTGAGACCCTGACTCAAAAAAAAAAACAAAAGACTGAAAGACTGAATTTTAAATTACATCATGAGTATTTTCCTGTTAGCACTGTAAGGCTTACAGAGTTTGTTGTTTGGTAGTTTGGTTGTGTCATGGTCTCATGCAGCCCAGGCTGGCCTCAGACTGCCTATATAGCAGAGAATGACCTTGAACTCCTGATCCTCCTGCCTCCATATCCCAGGTGCTGGGATTAAGGCACCACATCTGTCTTGGGCAATGCTAATGAACCCAGGGCATCTTTCATGCTAGGCAAGCACCCTTCCAGCTGCTCGGTAGTCCCGATCTCTAAGCTTGTGATTTTAAACAGCCACATAACATTACACTGACTTACACACTATCTAACTCGTTCCTTATTGCTAGAAATTATAAAAAGACCCCCAACTTTTTCCTCAAATGAGACTGAAATGATCATTTTTCTGATTAAAGTTGCATTTGCAGCTTGTTCTCTCCTTATGCTTGATCACTTACAATAGAGTTGATAGATCAAGAGGTGTGGAAAATGTCACTCTCCAAAAAGAGTTTTCACATACTATCTGAAGTGCCACCTGCCTCAACTTTACCAAAATCAGTTGTGCGTGTGTGTATGTGTGTGACTGTGGGTTGGTCAGCTCCCTGCCCCCATGATCAGTTGTGAATATGTATATGTGTGTAACTGTGGGTAGGTCAGCTCCCTGTCCCCATGATCAGTTGTGCATGTGTATATGTGTGTGACTGTGGGTTGGTCAGCTCCCTGGCCCCGTGACAAATATCTGAACTCTATCTCCTTAAAGGAGAAATGGTTTTGGTTTGACTTATGGCTTCAGAAGTGTCAGCCTGTGGCCTCTTGTCCCTCTTGCTTTGGGCAGCCCATGTATCACAGTGGGAGGGCATGGCAGAGGCAGCCTGTTCACCTCGTGGCAACGAAAACAACAGAAACAGAGCCCCAAAATCCCATCCAAGATCATGATCCCAATGACCTAGCTTCCTTCCATCCTACCTCCTAAAGATTCCATCACCTCCCAAGAGCCTCAAGCTGGAGACCAAACCTTTAACAAATGGCCTTTAGGGGATGCTCAAGATCCAACTGTAGTACAAAGTTTAGTGGGGTTAAAGTGTTTTGGTTTCCCCCAGCCCAGCAAGATCCACTGAAGTAAGCATCTCCCACCCAGGCTCCAGTGAGCAAAGCACCTGTGCTGGTCATCGCAGGCCATGATGTCAATCACTTGTGCTTTGCCAGAAGCAGCAAAGACCCTAGGGGTCTGCATATACTAGTCCTGGGAATTCAAAAATTCACACACATTTTCTTTCAGACCTATTGGCTGTTTTTAAAATCCTGCTTATGTCCTATTTGCTTTTGCATTAGGAAATTTGGGGTTCCAGAAGGTTACTTCCTCCCCCACATCCCAGAACCATAACTAGCCATACTCTAGCCAGTAACTGGTGGATGCCACAGAGCTGCCTCCAGGTGGCAGCACACCACTGGAACCAGGTATTTTTCAGTCATATTTCTAACTCCTGTGTGTTCCCAGCGATGGCTCGTCCTGGTGTATGTCACAGACATCACTCTGGTTAGCAACAATGGGTGTTGTCAGATTTCAGAGGCCAGTCCAAAGCAAGAAAATCGGTAGGAAATTTTATAATAAAGTGTTTTAATTCATCATAAATATAAGACCCTCATTTGTTTGTCTGTCCGTCTGTCTGTTTGTTTGTTTGTTTGTTTGTTTGTTTGTTTGTTTGAAACAATGTCTCACTATGTAGTAATAGCTATCCTGGAACTCACTCTGTAGAGCAGGCTGGCCTCAAAACTCAGAGATCAGCCTGCCTCTGCCTCCTGAGTGCTGGGATTAAAGACGTACACCACTATGCCCAGTCCAAGACCTTTTTTAATAAATGATTGTCAGCATCTTTCCCAGAATAAACTTCAGACTGCCACATTGTACCTTGGTCCCCACCACCATCATGCAACCTTCCTGCATCTTAGGTTCTCAAAGAAGTCCTCGACTCTCTGTCTCCATCCTGAAGGTTAGATTGTCTTTTCTCCATTGTCCACACCCATTCCTGTACCTTTTTTCTGCTGTCCTCTCCTCCTTCACCCCATGCAAATCTGGTTCACCTTTCCAGGGCTGGGAGCACATTGTAATCTCCCCTGGGAAGAAAATAAAAACTGACATGAATCGAATTCAGACGTCACCTGTAGCAGTCACATCTTGGAGGTGGTCCACCAGAGAACAAATGAGTCAGGAAACTGGTCAAGATTCCAGAGGTCCTCCTGACTTCTTTCCATAGCCTCCTGGGCCAGTCATTTGTCCTAGTGACCCGAAAGTGTCACCCTCCTAAGCCATAGACGGTCATCTTCTAGCGCTCCCTCCCCACGCCTGACTGCTCTCTCTCTTCCCCCTCCTGCCCGCCTTTCTTCCTCTCAGGCTGCCACTGCCCTGGCTCCTCTACACCATCATCCACAGATTCAAGCCAGTGACTGTCAGCAGCAACGGCCTCTTCTGCGCCATCGTTCTCCTCTTCATCATGTTGCTTTTCGTCATCCTCTCTATCGCCCTCTGCAAATGGCGGATGAACAAAATACTGGGCTTCATCATGTTTGGCCTCTACTTCGTGTTCCTGGTGGTCAGCGTCCTCCTGGAAGACAAAGTGCTCGAGTGCCCTGTCTCCATCTAGTGGAAAAGCCATATCTTAAACCAACAGCATGGATGGTCCCTCCTGGCTCTGGGTTCCAGGCTCCTTGCTGTCTCGAGAAGAGGCAGCCTGTGCACAGCCTTGGGAGGCCAGGGTCCCTCCTTGGAGAGTTAGCGGAAGGATGGATTCTCATGGGGCCATTCACGTCACAGGCACCTCACCCTTGCCTGCTGAAATGACTCCATATAAGAGACAAAGAGAACCATCTCTCCATCACCACTGACAGGTACTCCTCGCTGGTCGGAGGTACATTCATTGTGATGACACAAAAGAGGACAGAGGCTATACACACATATAAATATAAATATTATAAATATATACACATGAGCATACAAATCCCGCCTGTTTCTGTACTATACCTCTCCTCCTATACCCTTAGAGTAATATATAACTGTACACAAACAGAAAGAAAAATTATATATATATATAAAAAGACATATATATTTAAGTGCAAATGCATCTTTTCAGGGATAGCTCTAGCATATTTATAGTACCTATTTGAAGAGGGGCATCAACCTTCAACCTTCAGTTTGTACTTTGCCTCTCAAGTGCAAAAGGTGAATTCACAGAATCAGTAGGCAAAGCGTTCTTTGCTGTGATCTCCAGGCTGCTTTGGATATACTAAGTTTAGTTTACTAGTTTGCAGAGAGGAGGGCTTAATAGAGGGAGGGACTCTGTAGCAGCCCTTAGTTAGAACCTCTAAAATACTCTCACAAGCCAAACAGAACCCATCTGCACATCCCCACTGGGATGCTCCGACTGAGACCCATGGGATTCCTTAAGACAGAGGTAAAACTCAGAACGGGTGGTAACCAAAGGAGAACTGATGAAGGTTTGGTTGTTTTGTTTTGTTTTGCTTTTTCTTGTATTGCCCCAGCATGCAAGTAGATGATATGAATGAGAAACCAAATTAGTGCTTTTCTAGGACAGCAAAATTATATAAACTGAGCCTATCTTGTTCCAGTGCATGGCCCATTATCATCAAAAGAACAAGGGCGATCTTAGCCATGATTGTCATTTGACATGCTTTAATGCCAAGGGCTCACATCCAGTCCAAAGTCCTGCCAAGAGAGCTGAGATGTGTGCTGAGAAACACCGTCCAGCAGAGGTGCTCAGTGGGAGTTGCCACTGATGGGAACCTAAGGGCGTAGCTCCTTAGGGCATTTCTCAGTGTGGTCACCAAGGGCTGCAGTCTAAGAATCATTCCCAAGAGATCTAAACTAACGGTGGACAGTGCTTGATTGAGGCAGTTTGGGTTTGTTTGCAAAGGCATTTACCCCCCCCCCAGAACAGTTTCCAAGTCCTGTGTCATGAATTCGGTGTAGACCCGTGCAACGTCCATGCCCCTCCCCCCATCATAACCCCATCTGGAACCCCAGTGTTCCGAGCACACTGGAGACTGTATTCCATAGTTTCCTTACGCTGCACTGAAGCAGTCGCTCTGATATGATGGTTTACTGATCTTGCTCAGCTTCACATGGGACCATCTCATTCACTGAGTGCCCCCAAGCTCTGTCTGATATCTTGTGTGATTTCTTTGGTTTATTTCGGTAGAAAATGAGACTGGTTGATAGCAGCAGGACAAACTAAACTGAAAAAAATATGCAGAGTTTTTCATTTCCCTAAACCATACTTTCTCCTTAAAGTCCATTGAAAAAGTAAACAGAGGGTGACCCCCCTGCATGTAAATCGGCACACACCATACGTGGAGAATGCCATCATGCATTCAAGTTCTGATCTGTCACTGTGCCTTTTCTAACTATGTTGTGAACATCATTTAACATAGGGGGGAGGGATGCAGAACTCCAAGCTGAATAAAAAGGTGGGGTAACCCAACACCCCAGATCAAGTTCAGCATCCCCTCCACAAAACCTCCATTCATTTACAGAGCATGGTAACAACAGGGAGAGCCAAGCCCAAGACCATTTCACTCCTAAGCAAAGGGACTTCAAAGTGGGAGCCCCCAGAGAACACAAGATACCAAAAGGTCTGCCAGCTAAGAAACGACTTTCGAGTCTCTCCAACCATGCAAAGTTGGATTTTTGGTTTGGTTTTTTGTTTTTGTTTTTGTTTTTGTTTTTTTTCTCTGTGTAACTGCCCTGGCTATCTTGGAACTCACTCTGTAGACCAGACTGGCTGAAAACTCACAGAGATCTGCCTGCCTCTGCCTCCTGAGTGCTGGCAGTTTTCAATGGTGAGAGAGAACCCCACACCAAGGGTTGAACTTTGTTTGAAGCTAGCATTTATGCTTCTACCTTAGAAAGACAAGGAAAAGTGAGTTTTCAGTTTTAAAATCTCAGATTGTTGCCTGGGCTACATGATGATGGTTGGATAAATTCTGATTTCTGGCTGGTTTATTGCTTAAAATGGTTGATTTTTTTTAACCAACTACAAATGGACTGTAAAATAAGAAAGGTCACAGACTGTCTGGTCCCGCCATTACTATTCCCAAACTCACTCCCCTTACCTCCTCACCAAGAAGCCAGGAAGCCCTCCAGGTGCCTAAGAGCTAGGAGTTCGGCTTCATAGGGAGTGTTATGGTCTTTAATGAAAAGTTGCTTTGAGAAGACAACATTCCCAGAACCAGTCCCTACCTCCACAGTGCTCCCCCTCACTGAATGGTGCTCAGGCACCATCCACTGCTGGCTCTTACTGCTTTCATTGAGGAGTGTGTGGTTATGTGGCCACATGTTGACCTGGAATCATTCACATTATTGTAAAACTACTTTCTACATGCTAGTTTCAGATCATCTCTAATTTCTTTCTTGCATATCCGTGTGTACAAGTGTATCAGATCTGCAGACATACAATATCAATTACATCATCACCCTTTGGGCCCAATCACATTTGGAATTCCAAAGCAAAGAGCATCAAATTTGACAGCCAAGGGAAAGGAAAATCATGCCCACGAACCAAAGTGAACATTTATGAGCTAAAGGGTTTTTTATTCTATGCATATACACAAACATTTACATGCCACTCAAACATTCCAACCCCCAGAGTATAAGAGATATTCCAGCTGTGTCCCTAATGCTTACAGAGAGGCAAAAATATGCAATAAGAGGGATGGGAGAAGATTTTAGACTGCTATCTCTTTGCTTCTCTGGAGCAGGGTATAAAATAATACCAAAAGTTCACGCCAAAATTTACCATTCATTTTAAAATAAAGGAGTTGTACCCAAATGTCCATTTACTCACAGAGATCCAAGCCCGTCTTGCGTGCTGACATCTCTCCTATAGCCCTAGGTAGGCAGCCCTGGAACAGGAGAGAAGCTTGGTCCAGACTAAGGATTCTAAACTAGAAGCTCCTAGATTTGCATTTAAGAGTGCCCATGACATATCCATCTGCCCTCTGACCCAGGCAGTTCCTGAGGAGATTAAATGGTGTTATTCAACTTCCCAGGACCTAAACATGCCAGGCGGTGTCCGCAGAACAGAATACGTGTTCAGAGATTCAGGGGTAGGGTTGTTTGCCAGCTGCGCAGATGATGCAGAGTGTCTGATGTCTCGCTTGAAAGTGCTACGAAAAGAGGCAAGGACCATTTCATATTCAAGGAAAATGCTTTGCAAAGCCTCTGACGGGTGTCACTTGGCAGCGGCCGCTGGAATTTCTTTCCTAGGGAAGACATGAGTCAGGTGGTTTAGAGGCCTTTCAGCAAAACACCACACCTTGATGATTAGATTTCTGTTAATGTTAGCATACATCTGCTCCTGGCCAGAGAGAAATGGCCGACTCCCTACCACTCCCACCACCACTTCCTGCATCTTGTAAATACTTCTCTGGCCTAAGGTGAAGGAAGATGGGGCCTATAGAAGAAGACTGTCCACACCCAGACCACCCTAACAGAAAGCTGATCACAGAAGAGACAGTTGTGGGAGCTACTGGCCAGACAGAGGGCAAGATGGAATTGGAGGTATTCTATTGAAAGAATTGCATTGAAGCATTTGATAGAGTCTGATGCTTGTTTGAATGTAAGCATTTCAGAGAATTTCAGTGGGTTTTCACACACACACACACACACACACACACACACACACACACACACAC
>CABHPQ010173039.1:0-40252 GCA_902168405.1 Peromyscus aztecus
TCTCTGTTTTGCCCTCAGCCTCACCTAATAAATGCAACCCAGTCACACAATTTTCTTCTTTCCCACCCAGCTTGTAGCATGGGACTGTTGGTTCCTGTACACAGGCTCAGATGGGAGCTGTCCTTGTGTGCAATTCTGAGTCACTGCTCACTGGAGTTATGGGGCTGAGCCTTTCTTCACAGCTTCTAGACACAGGGAAGCATGTCAGCATAGGCTAGATGTTTATGAGCATTCTGAAGTTAAAGAAAATGGCTCTTAACGTGTATCCAGGACAAATTCCGGAACCCCCTTTGGACATTTCCTTTCTCCCTAGCCCTTCCTCCTGTCTCTGTGCCTTTCACTCCCTCCTCATTTCCATTTCTCCCCCTTTTATCTATTTCAGGTTCATGCCCAGAAAGCCCCACCTCTCAGTCCTTTATTCTGAACACTTTGACTCCTCACTTCCTAGACTTTCAGAAGCCTGAAGGTATCCCAACCAGCCTCTTCAGAGAGCAAAAGTGGATTTAAGGAAAATTGACTCTGCCACATTTCAAAGACTTATTTGTCTTGGTGCTGTCATTTACAAGCTGTATGAGACGACCTCAGCTGCTTTATGTCCCAGAATCGGTTTCAATGCTGCCCATTTGCTACCCCAAGGACTATCGAAATGAACATGTACAATAGCTAATGGGGGTGCAGTCGGCCATAAACCAGGCACCCTGTTAAGTGCTCTCCTTACGTGATTTCACTGACCTTTGTCATTGCAACTATTTTCAGACTATTAAATCCAGTGTCTGAGCTGTTTAGTCACCTGCCTAAGGTTGTTTGTCCAAAGAAGACAGAGGAAGGATGAGAATGAGCTGGGTGTTCTTCATATCAGAGAACTCTCAGTGGCATCTGCCTCTGCTTAAGGCTCACAGCTGTTTGCTCATTGAATGAATGGAGATGGGTCTTTCAGAAAACGGTGATCATGTCATGTGTTCCTCTATAGTAAGAAGAATTCAAAATTACTCATTAAGTTGCCTTACTTGTATTTATATTATGGATTAAATGTGTTTCTCACACAGAAGTCTAGCATAGTGGCTTTGGAAAGAGAGCTGAGCAAGTCATTTGGCTTCTTTTAGCAAATGATGACCAACACACACACACACACACACACACACACACACACACACACACACACGCACACACAACAACAGAATTCCCTAGAGGGGATAGAAAGGCATTGGAGAAAAGGTATTGAGGAGTATACAATTTAAGATTAAAGTTATGCATTAGTTTAGGTTGTAAAAACTGATCACATGGGAAATCCATGGCATAGTGAGGTTAGTTACATTGTTCTCTTAAAGGCAAGTTAAACAGGCTGAGTACACAGTAGGGCAGCAGATTAAGCACATAGTCTTAAATGATCTCAAGGCATATTATTAACCTGGCTACAAGGTCTGGCAAAAGTTCAGTCTCTGAAAGCAAAACACATCAGCACAACTGATCAACCATTTTATTTATTAAGGATGATCCTAGCAATAGTAATTAGATAATAATGATTCAGTAAAATGTCATTATAAAATTCCTAGAGATTTGATTATGTCTCTTTGTGCTGTATAGTGGCTGCATGGTTTCTTATGACTTACATTATTTAACAGCTGGGGATTTAAATTAATTAATTAATTTAGTTAGTTAGTTAGTTAGTTATGTGTGTGGCTGTGTGTAAGCGGGGCAAAAACGCTGCCCTGTGTATTTGGAGGTCAGGGGGCAACTTGTGGGAATTTGTTCTCTCCTCCTACCACGTGGGTCCTGGGGATCAAACTCAGGTCATCAGACTTTATGTCAAGGGACTTTAATGGCTGAACTAAAACATATTAATGATAAGTAAATAAAAATAAAACTCCAAATGGGGATTTTGTTAGACACATAGAATAGAGACCCACAAGATGTATTTTCATCAACTAAACATATCCAATATTTTGTGAATCTAAGCAAGTTAATTTTCCCAAGTTAATTCATTTGTAAAACAATGATGTTCGTCCTACCTGTCCCTTCTAGAGTGATGTTCCATTACTCCAGTATATGAGGCTTTAGAAACTCTAAGGTACAATGTGCATGTTTTCTCTTCCTTTGCACTTGGACATTGTGCTTTTCTGCTCTCTTTAAATGACCCAGCACTACATGCCTTGTTAATAAATACACCTGTGCACGAACATTTGGCTAGTAATAAGAACTGAGCCTGCAATCGATGCGTCCCCTTGAACAGCCAAGTGAGCAACCGTGAGGTCATCTGTAGCAGTGACATTTTCAATGATGCTTATAAGAGTAATTGCCCCCTTGCTTCTTTTACTAACTTGCTGTAATAGATTCTATTTAGGGTGATTAGATCAGTAAACAGGCAATTTGATGGAAGGGTTAGAGAAGAGGGTGAAAAGCAGCAAATGTTTGGGAGTCTGCACGTACAATTGGATCAAGAAAGAATGGAGCATGAGAATAGTTACCAGTTATTCGTGAGACCCCATATCCCAGCCACTTTCTAGCCGCACTGCCATGTAGATAGCGTCCCCATTTAGAGGTGAAAACCTGAGGCCCAGAGGTCAAGGCCTATCACCCGTTGTCCGCTCTGATGGGCAAAATCCCACCCAGTAGCTTTGATTCATCTTTTTCTTGTGCTTCTCATAGTCACTATAGCCTATAGGTCTGTTGATTTTTGCCCTTAAATATCCTAGATCAGTGGTTCTCAGCCTGTGGGTTGTGACCCCTTAGGGGGCATTAAACAGACCTTTTCACAGAGGTCACCTAAGACTATCCTGCATATCAAATATTTACATTATGATTCATAACAGTAGGAAAATTATAGTTATGAAGTAGCAATGAAATAATTGTATGGTTGGGGTCACCACAACATGAGGACCCGTATTAAATGGTGGCAGCATTAGGAAGGCTGAGAACCACTGCAGTAGATTCTGTTTACCCTTTGCAGTATCATCCTGGATCTTACACAGATCACCACCCTAGCCATGTGTTGTGTCCACACTTTCTCCTAGTCTCTATGTCAGATTCTGGCCTCTTAACACTCTATCACTCAACTCTCTCTCCCACTTAGGACAAATCTATGTCCACAAGCACCTCCACATTTGGTCTCACTGTGTGCTCTACTTCTTGGTCACACAGCCTGGGTCTTCTCCTGATTCCCTCCCCTCCCCAAGCACTGTGTTTTTTTTATTGGGATACACCCTCCTCCTCACTTCACCTGCTCCCCACCCATCCTTATTCTGATCTCATCTCTAGCTGCTCTTCCTTTGGGAGGCAGACTCTGAGTTTTGACCTTTGACCTATATCCCTAGGGAGCACTCCTGAGAGTGCTCCTAGTCTCAGGGACCGCCCTCACAGCACCAGTAACAGGAAACCGTTCATAGTGACTGAAGTAAGAGTTAACATAAACTCTCGAATCCGGCTCCTCAGAGTGAACAACTGCCTTTTCATGAACACATCAGTTGGACAATACGTACATCCTGGCTAGGAAGGGACGGATTTTACATTTTAACAAACTTCCCCCCTTTTCTTCAAAGAAGCTGGAAAATTTATTAATGTGAGAAATGAAGGCCCTCACTTCATAATAAGAATACCAGAGACTCAGAGTAAAAAAATGAGGCACTTTATTTCAAGACATTGCAAGGCGGGGGGTGGGGGGGGGATGTACCCAGGGATGGCAGGTGTACCGACTGAACACAGAGAATAACTTTTATAAGCTTACACCCAAGTCCCTCCCTCCCTTTTCTCACCTGCTGAGTGAACAAGAGGGTTCCTTCCTACATGTCATCGAGGTCCTATGTTGTTTATGTCTCAACCTGGCTAAATCTCTGTGCTTTCCAGCCTGTTCAGTTTAGAACTTACCCTGCTCATGACCTTGTCAGTTTCAGGTCCTTAGGCAAGTGCATGTTAGTACTTTTCGTACTCTAAGCTTTTGGTTAGGGTTAGGGGAGCCAGGCTCGCAGAGTTTGGGTGGGGTTAGTTAGCTTAGCAGGCTGCCAGCAGGGACCCAGTGTTTCATCTGTAGATGGACCCAAGCTGACTCAAGGTACTTTCCTTGAAAATGAGCCATCAGATTTTATTTGTTGTAATTAATGAATTTCAATCTTTGTGGGTTTGCTGTGATCTAACGGGGAGAGATTTACATGTAACCACTTTTAAAATTAGTTATTTTTTGACAATTTCATATATGTATGTAACAAATTCTGGCAACATTCACCCCTGTTTTCCCTTCCCCCATGACTTTTTTTTTTTCTCACCAAGTTTAACAAGGACCAACCCAGAACTTCTTTCCATGTTTACCAGCTTTGCACTTAATACCATTCACTTTGGGGCAGGGCCATTTTAACAGTAGGACTAAGAAGAAAGAGAGCACTTAATACTAAGATGAGATATTTTGATTCCATCAGATGAAGTTTGGTAAGGATGGATTGCTATGAACAGGAGTTCTCATCAAAGAGAACAATTGTAAAAAAATCAAAACTATCTGGGCTCACGGGGTGCGTGTGTGTGGTGTGGTGTGGTGTGGTGTGGTGTGGTGTGGTATGGTGTGGTGTGGTGTGGTGGAGGCTGAAGAGGGACCTGGATGCTCTCAGGCTTGTCCTTCCTTCTATAGCTCTGACTGACAGGGCTGCCCTTCCTGTGTTAAGACAAGGCTGAGCTACTCTGTCAGACGTGTGTGTGTGTGTGTGTGCAAGTGCGTGTGAAGATGTGGGACAGTGCCTGAACGATTGAGACTGCATAATTAAGGAATTGACAGAAAATTGCAAGTGTACATTGGTACTTTGTCACAGGCCCCTCCCTAAGGCCACATTTTCTTGAAGGAGGGAGAAAGGTGGAGAGCAGCCAGGCAGCAAGATAATAGCTCCCAATGTCTGCCATGCTGCAAGCTGACAAGTTGACTTTGACCAAATTTAACCTTGTGGGGGCCTCAGTTTCCCCATATGAAAAAGTCAAGGTGATGCTCTGAATTCCTTCAAATCTGACAGTATCTTCACCAATGAAAATGCTAGAAGCTATTGTTCATGTGTTCTGTCTTGTGTGCTTTATAAATTCTGTATGACAGAGGTGCCATCTCTGACCTCAATAAGCCCTCTAGGAAATTAAGTGGGTAATCATTTCTACCTGGTCAGTAAAAAGGCATGAGGAAGGAGCTGGCTGTCAAGAGCTCAGTGGATGACAAACTAATTCGGAGGAAAAGGCTTCTGCAAACACATGCTCACACGGCCGTCATTTGCTTTTCATTTTCCTTTGTAGCTCAGAAGAAAGTGAATAATTTCTGAGGAACTTCTGATACCAACAGATTGAAAAAAATCATGTCATTAGCAAAGGGGGCATTTAATTGCTGGATTAAAAGTATCTCTGAGTATACATACAAGTTTTCAGTTAGAGATAATTAGCCAAACAGAGAGTTGCAACATCTTAGGGGCAGAGAAACCCCTGAATGCCGTACAATTTTTCTCTGTTGTTGTTTGGGTGGTTAAATTTTTGGTACTGAGTATTGAACCCTGTTGCCGACTGCATGTGCTCTCAGGTGCTCCGTGATTGATTGAGTTATATCCTCGACCCTTACATGGTTACTAATAAACATGAAAGAGAACATTCAAGGTCATTGAATTTCTAGCTTAAGGGTCATAAGTATTTCCTTCATGTTCAAGTATGAGCCTTTAATGCTGAGGAGGCAACATAACAGGTGAGACGTGTTTGTAGGGCCTGATTATCTTACCCAAAGAGAAGTACAAAGGGCTGCACAAGACTGAAGTGTAAAGTTTATCATTTCATTTTCTTTTCTGCCCATGAACCTTCTTGCTGACATTTTCCCAGCCTGTCCAGGGCTGCTCTGACTTACCTATCATAAGAGTGACCTTGGCAAATCGCTTAAACACTTTCTGTCTCATTTTGTCTCCTGCTGCCATTTAGAGCAATAGTCTCTGCTTTTCCTGTTGGAGTTATTGCTGCTCATGTTTCGTAAGATGTTTGGCACACGCATACGTGCTTTATAAAGAGTCATCCAACACACATTGGAGACGACCCCCGATACAGCTCCTGGGCTTTGGATGTTCTGAATGAGGCTGGAGTGAAAACGAGGCAAGTATAAAGTTTCCTTAAATGCTTTTTTTCCCCCTCTCTCTCCAGAAAATGATGTTGTGAAGACACTGGTCCACCTAGGAATATGGATTGTCAGAGCTTTGGAGAGCTTCAGGGTTGTAAGCCCAGGGCTATTATTTCACATTACAGGTTCCAGTCAGTGGGCTGGTCATGCTTCCCCCCCATGAGAATCTTGTGGATGGGTGGGCGTCAGTCGTCTGGAACCACATCTTCCATCCTTCAGATCCAGTGATCCCAGGGGAGTAATGTTGAAGCTTTAATTGGAACATCTATCAGAAGTAATGTGGGAATGTATCCCTTTAAGGGCTTCCTGGGAGAGTTCCTGAACATTTTATAAAACACGCTGCATTGTCTGAATGACTCTGATGCTCGCCTCTCAGTGGAAACATTTCGGGCCATGAGGCTGGTTACGACCTCTTTGTTCCTTTCCTGCTAACCTTCACCCACAGAAAGTATTTAAGGAACAGCACATGCGACTTAACGGAATATTCTGATGATTAGACGATAATTTTTCCTTGAGATCCAGATTCTAAAAACATAATTTGTTATTAGGATATAAAAATTTTATAATGTTGAAGAAATAAACTTCTAAGCTTTCATTTAACCCAACTACAACAAATTTTTCATTTTCCCAATATAGAATAATTGGTATTTAAGTAGAAATATAAGAAAAATGTCATCCATAAGCTCAACTCCAAATGTCAACAACTGTTAATATCATATCTTGGTCTGTTCTAGTTTTTTTTTTTCTGTGTTTTTAGTTTACATAATTTCATCATATGCTGTGAAAAATGTATTAATTCTAAAATAATTATTTTTGTAAACATATATTTGATATAAAGCAATTGTAACATATAGGAAAATATAAAAAGGAAAATTAATGTAATTTATAACCTTACCAGATAGACTAAATATTTGTTTATTTTTCAAAATATACTGTCATTACTATTAAATACTTTAAATGTGTAGAAAAGGAAATAGTGTAACAATCATCCATGTACTTATCATTGAAAATTTTTTAAATGCTTTTTTTAACACATGATTCATAGTCTCTTTCTGTTACTTATTTCTTCCTCCCCTCCCTTCCTTCTCCTTCTTTCCTCTCCCTCCATCAATCTCCTTCCTCCCTCTTCCTCTTTCTTCTTTTTGGCAAAATAAAATTTCACAACTGAATTTCCCTAGTCTAGGTTTTTCTTTCCAGGGTTTATTCATATTTAACTCCTTAGTTCTGGTCTATAGAATTCCTTTGCTGAATGAAATTCTTCCATGCAGGGATGCCCCAAAGTGTAGTTAGAAGAAACATTGCCATCTACATCCCTGTGCAGACGCCTCATTCATCCTTTCAGGGCACTTTCCAAGACCTCAGTGGATGCCTGGGATCATGGCTAGTATAAAATCTTTTACATACGTATCTATGGTAAAATTTAATTATTTAAAAATTATGTATGTGGGGGCGGCATGAGCACATGAACACAGGTGCCCTCAGAGGTCAGAAGAGGGCTTTGAACCTCCTGGAACTGGAGTTCCAGGCAGCTGTGAGCCACCTGAAATGGGTGCTAGGAACCAAACCCAGGTCCATGCTTCTCAGGAAAAGCAATATGCACTGAGCCATCTCTCCAGACCTCTAAAATTTAATTTATAACAATACTAAGTAATAATAAAATAATATTTATGATGACCTAATAGAATAAGAATCCTTTGAAAGGTATGAATTAGTTATTTCTGGAATCTCCCAGTTAGTATTTTTGGATCACAGGTAACTGAAGAAAACTGAAACCCTGGGAAGAGGCATCAAAGACAAACAGGCCACTTGAGAAGAGGCACTCCCACTGCTTTTCCTAAGAACTGACAAATTGTTTAAAGTAGTAGCAAAACTTTGTATCCCTAGGAGCAAAACTGAAAAACCTGTTTGTTTGACACATCTTCACTTGTGAGTGTGTGAACACACACACACACACACACACACACACACACACACTCACACACATTTTTATTGAGGCCTGCACAGATGATTCAGTGGGTAAGAACACTCCAAGCTTGAGGATCTGAGTTCAAATCCCCAGAAGCTGTGTAAAAGCCAGGCCTGGCTGTGCATGCCTGTAACCTAGAATTAGGAGGCAGCAATCGGCAGCTCCCGAGAGCTCGCTGGTCAGCTGGCCTAGCTGACATGATGGCTGCTGCTTTAGTGAGAGACCCTGTGTCAAGGCAATGAAATTGGAAACAATGGAGGGAGACACCTGATGTCCTGCTATGACTTGTGTGTATGTGCACATGGGTGTGTACACACACATATTCATATGCATGAACTCCAGACACAAAACATACACCACACACACACACACACACACACACACACACACACACACACACACTTTAAAATCTTTTCCTTTTTTGTAATGCTAGACTTTATACTTTTTGTCAGTTTCGTGGGTTTTTTTGTATATATGTGTGTGTTCTTGTTTTTTTTTTGTGTGTGTGTGTATGTGTGAATATGTATGCATTCACAATGGGTGTGTATATACATGTGAGCATATTCATGTAGCGGCTATAAGTCAACCCCAGTGGTGTTTCCCAGGTGGCTGTCCACTTTATGTTTTTGAGACACATAATAAAAAAAAGTACAAAACCTCCTTTTCTTCCTCCCCAAATAAATGATTATTTATATTTAATCTGTACTTTTTCCTTCGTACTTGTATTTATGCCAAATACACAGGATGCTCCTAAGCATGGCTTTCTCTCTCCTTTGATTGTGAGTAAAAGTTACAAGTTATTATTATTATTTTTTACGTGATGTTATCGTCGACATCAGCTGGGTATTCTAGAATATGGACATATTGTAACTAACTCTTCCAATTATGGGCAATTAGAATGTTTTTAGTTATCTATTGTGTCAAACAACGTTATGGAAAACATCCTTGAAAATGCCTTTGGACATTGGTATGAGAGTTGCTGGAGGAGTAAATGCTTACCATGTTATTTCTTTCACAAGTTTTAAAGCTCCTTAGGAATCAGTGACTTCTACATGGGTATAGGACTCAGTGTTTAGATTCCCTTAGCATTAGGTTCTGCAGAGAATGGGACAGTTTATTACAATTACCACATAGGGTAGTTCTGAGGACTAATGAGATCGTATACATAAAGTCCATAGTGTAGAGTTTGAACTGTCAGTCCTTGGTCCCACACTTTCGGATATTCTTTCTGGCATAGATTTTTTTTTTGAATCTGTATAGAAATGGAATCGTGTAATCACTTATTGACCCAAGGCTTCTTTTCATCAGGGGAATGTTTTTCTAATATTCATGTTGTTACACCCCAGTAACTCTTCTCTTTCTCCCTACTTCAGCATCTAGAATAAAGATTTAGAAAGGGATGAGACATTTCCACTCATATCAGTCTTTGGACAGGAGCTGACACTGTTATCAACTACATCTCATAGATTGCCACAGGTGGAGCTTATCCAGAGTGTAGCAAGAAACACAGAAGCAAAAATTCACAGTTTTTTTGTGTGACCATCTATCATGTTGTTTATATTTCTCAAATGGTAAACTGAGGTAGAGAGTCAGCTCCTAGTGCTTGCTTTCTCACCACCAGCTTCCTTCCACTCTTATTATTGTTTTAATTTAGTAATAATCATGCCAATTGAAATAATCAAGAAGAAGTAGGGACAGACACAGTACAAATTTTGATTGAATGTGCTGAGTGTAGCAGAGAGCAATTAGACATGCTGTTTCTTTCCTTTCAAAATTTCTCTGTGATTTTCTCATTATCTACCCATTAAATAATAGCTTTGCCATTCCATATTTTCTCTGGGTGGTTTCAAGTGTTTAAAAATCTTGTTCAGCTTAATTAAAAATGCCTATCCAAACTAAATTTTTATTTTTACTTGGATATTTTAATATACAGAACAATCAATGGTAAATTATGAAAGAAAGAATACTAAAAGTCCAGTGGATGCTTTTAAAGTAGAATTGTCTAAAATATTTAAATAAGTCAAAGGATATTAAGATAAAAGGAGCCGAGACAACAAAAGCAAGAGGGAGTATATAGCAAATTAAATCATTATTAAAAATAATAAAGTGGTAGAAAAAATTCAATTATATAAATCAATTATCAGAACATCTTAACATTTCATATTAAATGTTGATGAATTACATAATTCAGTTAGAAATTCAGAGATTGCAAGAATCAGTGTTTAAACCCTTGATACCCAAGTATAGATGGTATTAAGAGATTCATTTTACATAGAACAAAAATAAAGAGAAAATATAGTTTTTTTGACATTGAAAGAAAACACTGTGAAAGCAGGGTATGAGTCTGGAGTATCTGCGTTCCTTTCAGATAAAATCCACAAGTCAGTGAGATAGATATAAAAAGAGAAGATTCATAACAATGGAAGTATCATCTCATCAGAAAGACAGAAGAAAGAATTCTAAGTACCTGATATCAGAGCTTAGATCTACACCTTGAAGAAGTGTGCGTACAGGGACTAACAGATAATTATAATTGTTCTAGTGATTTTAATATGGAAGTCATAGATGAACAAACCAAAGTATTAGTAGTGGTACAGTTAATCTGAACAGTATTATCAATTACTTCAAACTATCCAGTAGAAAAGTATACCCAGTAATATACCCAATAAATACAGAATACACATCCCTTTGAAGGGCAAGTGGAGTTCATCAGCATAGGTCATACTCTGTGTCCTTCAAAATATGACTCTACAAGCAATGTGACTCACTGGCACCTATATTTGGATGAGGGTCTTGCTTTCAGGATGTGTAATTCAAAACACATATGATTAAATCCTTTATGTGAAGTGCTTCTATTTGTTATTTAAAACAAGTTTTCCTTAGATTCAGTATTTCAGTGAATCACATGATTGAAAGACAGAGAGTTTCAATCAAAAAGCAAAGGGGATGTCGCCAACTTTTTACCATTTGGACTATGAACACATTTAGCATAACTCAGCAACTACCTGAAGTCTTATATTGACTATTGTGACATAAGCTGAAGGTGCTGAAATACAAGGATGTGTGTTTCTGAGAGGAAATGGGTGGTAAATTGAAGGATTATTGTTATGTATTTACTATTTACTTATTGTTGTGTGTCAGGAGCCATTATTATGAGCTATTACAGGCTACAGGATCATGCAGCAATTATTCAGCCGTCATTTGATAAGGTCAACTCATCAGAATTAAGGATGCTGCTGGAGGAAACCATTGCGCAAGGCATTTTGGAATTACCGCCTTTTGAATGAATTGGCTGTTTTCTTGCTGTAGATTCTTGCTATAGCCTTTTCCCATCTGTCACAACCTTGGGATTCATTTCCTAAAAGCTTTTAGCAGTGTGATTGATCATTTATTTGACACAACTTTCCCTATGCATTTGGGATATATTGATAACTTCCCCTAGTTATGGGTGAAAACAATCACGCAGTCAAAAATACCTCTTTCCCACAACCAGGTCTTTGTTCCTTTTTCCAACTAAATGCTGAGTCTGCCCTCCTACATTATCTTTATTGGCAGGCATTTGGCCAGTGTTAGTTTCCAGACACAAGTATGTTTGATTTGAGACATTTTCAGACATTCAAGGAGAAAGAACTACCATGTCTAATTGTTGATTTGCAGTCCTCAGATGTAGTTTCTCTCTGCTGGTTGTAGAGCCTCCTTTAGACTCTGGCAGAAAGCCTTTAAGGCTGGCACTTAAAGACTTTCATTAGTTGTGTGTGCATGAAGGTATGTGTTGTGCTGAGATCAAAGGACAACTTTCAGGGGTCATTTCTATTCTTCCATTGTGGGATCTGAAGATGTAACTCAGGTTGTCAGTTTGGGTGGCCAATGCCTTTACCTGCTGAGCTATCCCACCGGCCCATTGAGTTGGTTTTTTTGACACAAAGAAAAAAGTATTTGAGAATTCAGAACAACAGGTCACCAAATAAAAATCCCAGTGCCAGGTGTGAAATACCTCCCTTGAGTTGTTAATGAGAGGTGTCCCAGCCCACCAGAACTTGATGGTAAGACCCTATTGCTGAAGACACCACACACATTGGTCACGTGACATGGAGAAAGGAAGTTAGTACTTATCAGGAAACTTCCTCCCTCTGGGTAGCTTTCATAGTAGAGGAAGGTGCTGTGGAGGCTGCTGGGGCAGGAGGTCACCAACAGTCTTACCCAGCTGTGAACCCTGTAAACTCCAATAGTGATTGTCATCAAGATATGCCCATGGGTGCAGCAGTGGCATGAATGATATGGGGGTAACTAATCATTATTGGATATAAGGCTCCTTCCACAGTAGCAAACACATGGTGGGTGCTATAAACTGGCCAGGAGCCCATGCCCCACCCCAAGCTCATAGCCCCAGGAGTGAACCAATGTTAAACGGGCACAGAGTCAAACTACTCTTTACAATTTTCTCCCTGCGCATAGATTCGTGCAGCTCTCAGACCTCATTAGAGAAGTTTCTAAGTACAGTGGATGGTGGCTAATGCAGAAACTCAACTGGTCAAAGTGGGAAGTGTTAGTGCCAGTCCCAAATGGGACATCTATATCACATTCTTTCCTCAAGACTCAGGGGCCTTCAGGGAAGAGGGGTCAGACACAGTGTAGGAGCAGAGGCCAAGGGAGACTTGAGTAGATACAGTTCCTTCTGGACATGGCAGGATGGTTGCACCCATGAACTCACTGCAGTTGTGATTGCCTGTATAAGATCTGTACAAGATCACCCCAGTCAGTATTCTAACATGGAATGGGAAGGCTTTATCCCTAAATGAGGAGTTTTGGACAGCTGATGGCATCTGAGAGGAGGGAAGGTCAGTTTTCTCTTAGAGTTTGGCTCCTGATAGTTCTTTGAGTTAATCAGAGAAAAAGCTAGATGTTGGGGTGACTAAAAGCAGGCTGATGGTATAACAGAACACAAGCTCATTCTCACTCATGTGTCTGTTCAGTTTAGGTGTTCCTGGCTTGCAGGTGGAAGTTCTGAGTCATGGTAACGAACTCAGGTTGTTGAGGACTCTGCCTCTTTCCTCCTACAGCCACTAATGTTGTCCGGGATAGTTTTATTCAAAGAGGAGATTAAAAGCAGTAGAAAAATAAATTTTCTCACCACCTAGTGATATATGGCCCACTGTTTATACTCCATGAATGAGCACTAGTCACTATAGAGATCACCACAGACACTGCAACATCCAGTTTCTCTAGGGGCCACAATCAGCCTGTATTATGGGAAGGAATTGGAAATGACTATTTCCTGTTTTTTCTGAAAAGAAAAAAAAACCCTGAAACTGCTAGAGTCTTTAAGTAGAACACTTATGGTTTTATATAGAGTGAGTTATTTTTATGTTTTGGAAATCAGCCTTCTGTCAGATGTGGGGTGGTGTGGTGAAAAACTTTTCCCATTCTCTAGGCTGCAGTTTTGTCTGATTGACAGTGTCCTTTGCCTTACAGAAGTTTTTCAGTTCCTTGAGGTCCCATTTATTAATTGTTGACCTTAGTGTCTGTGCTGTTGGTATTCTATTCAGGAAGTTGTTTCCCATACCAATGCATTCAAGGCTATTTCCCTCTTTCTTTTCTATCAGGTTCAGTGTAATTGTATTTATGTTGAGGCCTTTGATACACTTGAGTTTCTTGCATGGAGATAGATATGGATCTATTTACAATCTTCTACATGCTGACATCCAGTTAAACCAGCACCATTTGTTGAAGATGCCTGTTTTATGTTAAAGTGTTGAGATCTTTAAAATAAAGATTTGTTTAGATCAATATAAAAACTGTAACATTGTATTATATAGTATTCTTATATCTATAAAAATCTTCCTTGTGTCTTGTGTTTGCCTTAAATATAGATATTTCATTTTATTGCTGAAATATAAGTAGCTTTCTTGCTGGATATGTTTTAATGTGAAGGATGTACATAAAGTGCATACAAGGTGGTAAATAGGTGAATTTTTGGTTATCACTTGCAGGTAGGAAAATCAGTAAATACATAAACTAAATAGACTCTTTTTTCAATGGTGAATACTATTTATTTTGTTCTGAGAACTATTTTTTGGGTGATTTCCTTTAGACTTTCTCAGAGTCTTCAAGACCCAGCTGAGTTCCAACAACAAAATCAAGTTACTTCCATTAAGCAAACCTGACACATGTATGAGAAACCATCTTGAATCTGTTTTTATATTATTGAGAAAGACATCTAGCAATTACACAACAAGAACCATAGGTTCCTAAATAGACTCTTAAGTTAAATAAAATTGAAACTGTACAGTGTATGTTCCATGACACAACAGAGCCAAAATAGGAATTCAAAACTATTTTGGAGGGTCCCAAATATGTAGAAATTAACTGTACTCCATATGCCACAAGTAAAAATAGAAAATATTTTTTTATTTTAACAAAAACAAAAACACAGCACACCGACAATTTTGGAGTATAGTTATAGCAGTACTTAGAGGGAGCTCATGGCTTTATATGCCTATATTAACAAAAGAGTAAGATCTCAAATCGATGGTTTAAATGTCCATCCAAGGTTTAAAAAATACTTTAAAAAATAAAACTTAGAGAGAGGGAAGGGGCAGACCTTAATGGGTGAAAAGATAGTAGAAAATCTATGATAATAAGTAGGGTGTGACAGTGTGGACAGTGGAGAGGAGGAGATGGGAATGGGTTTAACAAAAACTAAGGATATATGAAAAACACCTATGGAACTATGTAAGGTAGTTAATAAATGTAATTTTTTCAAAGGAAGGAGTTTGAAAATAAGTACCCTGTGTGAGTGGACATTGCTTCACCGAGAAGACATGGGCTATTAAATGAAAATCTCAATGTTACCTCATTAGACATTTTTGGTCATGGAGATTCTAAAATCCCTCCCTGCAAATAAGAGAGAATATTGTCATTGGTCTTGATTGCACATCATAAGTAGGTGGTGAGAGTCTGTTGATGAAGACATACCATGCTGGTTGCAGGGAATAGAGAAATGAAGCTATAACAGACCTGAAAATTCTCTCTCTACTGGACAGCTGTCATAGTGATGCTAATTCTATGTAGACTGCTGGGGAAGAGAAGTCATCCATAGTCTTACCCAGCGGTGAACTCTGAATGCTGCAATATTGGCTTGCCAGACAGCATATGCACACTACTGAATTAGAGAATAAAGATTATGGGGATAATAAAGCACTTTCTGATTCGGTTTCATGCCTGCTTCATGGGAAGGAAATGATTCCTGGTACTGTGAAGTTGGTCCAAAGCTCATGGCTCAGGGTATCATAGACCTGAGGGAAGAACCTACTACCACTGTTTTACTAAATGGACGTATAGTCAAAGTGTCTTCTGATTTATGTCTATAGTTAGATTTACACCTTTACACCAGTGCTGTTCACAACCTTAGTCAGAGAAGCCCCTTTTTGCAAAGGGCAGCAGTCAACACAGATATGCAGAGACTCATAACTGGCCAAAGTCCTGAGAATAAGTGACTGTGATTGCTCATCCGCAAATGGAACATCTATACCAACCCCCTCAATGCTCTTGGAAGAGGGGACAGAAAGAATTCAAAGGCCAGAGGATAAGGGGGGATAATTGTAAGGCATCTTTTAGCTGTAACATGGAAATCACGCCCATGACTCCCTGCAGTTATGGTTTCCTGTAAAAGATCTGCACAAGAGAAATCCAACAGAATCAGCCAATACTCTGTATGATGGAACTAACTAGACTCAGTGGTTCTCAAAAACAACAATAACAAAAACATGGGGAGGACATGAAGATAAAGGTGGGAGGGAAGCATGTTGGGATGTGTCTGGAGGGAGTTTAAGGAGGGAGTTGAGGGGTGGGTATGATCAATGTATACCTGTATAAAATTGTCGAAGAATAATCAAAGGACAAAAACCACAGTTTACAAAAACAGACATAGTTACAGCAGAAAATGATTTCAAAAGTTAAAAATGTCTATGAAATAGAGGACATGTTAAGGCAGTCAATATGGGGACCAAAGAGATGTCCCAGTGGTGAAAAGCACTGGCTACTCTTCCAGATAACTGGATTCAGTTTCCAGCATCCAAATGGTGGCTCACAACCATCTGTAAATTCAGTTCCAGGGGATCCAGTGTTCTCTCCGGTCTCTGTGGGCTTGGGCACACACTTGGTGCACAAACACACACTTAGGCAAAGCACTCAAGTGCATAAAAATAAAGAAATCTTAAAAAATAAACTCAGCCAGGCGGTGGTGGCACACACCTTTAATCCCAGCAGTCGGGAGGCAGAGCCAGGTGGATCTTTGTGAGTTCGAGGCCTGCCTGGTCTACAGAGCGAGATTCAGGACAGGCACTAAAACTACACAGAGAAACCTTGTCTCGAAAAACCAAAAACAAACAAACAAACAAACAAAAAACAAAAACAAAAACAAACAAGCAAACCCCTCAATATGAAGGCCAAAGAGTAGGAAAGAATATTTCAAAATTCCTTTTCAAAAAGGGACTAGTTTCCACAACATACAAGTAATTTTTAAGTCTTCCATGGAAAATATAAAATACCTTCCAGGAGGAGAACAATAATCTGAGAAGTCACTTCCAAAAGTGATATACACAGGGACAATGTCACCAGTCATTAGGAAATGCTAGCTAAATCATAAAAGGATAGTGCTTCCAATCCACCAAATGATTTAGTTTGGAAAGTCTAAATATTAAATGTTGGTCAGAATATGGAACTAATATTTCTGGTAGAAGTATTAAGCAGTCTAGTCACTTTGAAAATTTCCTGAAGAAACTTTAAAAAATAAAATTAACATATGTTTATATATATATATGTTATATATAACTATATATATATATATATATATAACTATGATAATTTGAATGGTAGGTGGTCACTCCTTGTTAATGAAATAGTTGTAGAAGAACATAACAGCTTTCTTCATAATAACCCCAAACTGCAAATAGTCCTCAAATTCACAAACCCTGGCTATAGTGACTCATAGGATATAATACTGTTCTGCAATAAAGATGAAAGAATTATTGATAAGAGCAACCACATAAAGAATATCATCATCATTTTGCTGACTTAAGTAAGATTTATACTGAAGAATAATGGTTAGATGATTTCACTTCTCTGGAATTCTAAAACTGATGAACCTAGTTTATGTTAAAGATTAAAACAAACAAACAAAACAAACAAAAAAAAAAACACCCAAAGGAACAGAAAAGAGCATGGGCTGAAAAGGAGCATGAGAAACTTTCTGAAAATGTGGGGCTTCTCTTTGATAGAATTTGAGTTCGTGTATCTAAAGGTGTTAAAACTCAGCAAATAAACACATAAGAGTTTACATTTCATTGTCTGTAAATTTTAAACCTAAAGGAAAAACCTGTACCAAACTCTAGATAACACATATTACAATATATAGGAAGGGGTCTAGATTGATCTCTGCAATGCACTTTGAAATGCTTTATAAAATGAACATAATCAACCAGTGGATGGAGACATGGAGACACAGACAGGTATGATATAATGCAAGAATCCAGTTGGTGAAGACACTGACACTCTTTGGGAAATTTTTCAGTTTTGAATGTTTGAAAAGTTCGTAGTAAAATGTATACCATCACTGACTTGAGCCTTCCCAGCTTAAGCATAGTGTCAAATTGAGAGGAAATGTACTTAGAATTTTGAGGTTTGACCTTTTCTTGGGCCGGCTCTCATGAGGCTGTACTCTGGCAGGGGGCCAAAGCTTCCAGTCAAGAGTAGAAACAAATGTGCAGCTAAGCTCTGATATCTGCAGGTGAGGGCTAGCAAGAACATAGGTTCTCATGGAGCCCAGGCTGGCCTCAAAGCCAGCCAACCTTGAACTTCTGATCCTCCTTGCTTCTAATCGCCAAGTGCTCAGATTACTGGCACATGTTTCCAAGCCCGGTTTATGTGGCACTGAGGATCAAACCGAGGACTTGGTGCGTTCTAGCCAGGTGTTTCAATGACATAAATCTATCCCAGCCCAGCAAGCTCGTTTTAACTTAAGATATTGTGATTGGTTGGTTGATCTGATCTTGTGTGTCAACTTGATTGGATCTGGGATCACCTAAGAGATGAGCTGCTGCGGGCACCAGTGAGGGGTCTTCTTGATCAGGTTACTTCAAGTGGGAAGACTCACGGTAAGTGGGTGGGCCTTTCAGGTGGCAGCCCAGGTAAAGGGACGTCCGAGGGAAAGGAAAGCTCTGCTTTTTTGCTCATGGCCTTGTATCTTGCAGGTGAGTTCATTTCCCCTGCTGCTGCCGCCGCTGCGGCCACATCCCTTTAAGCCCACATCAGCTTCTTTGAAATTTCAATATAGCTGAAGACTAGTGGCTCTCCAGGAATACTCCATGTCTTCAGTACCAGTTTGAGATTGCCGAGGCTTCCAGTCTCCTGGACTGAGCAGTTGCCAGGTTCTCAGCCTCTCTCCAGTGTGGGAATAGCCATTGTGTAGACTGACCTGTGTAAGGCAATCTAAGAAACCTCTTTTAAATGCGTATTCACTCTGTTGGTTCTGTTCCTCTAGAGAACCCCAGCTAAGACACATTCTTTCAAGTTCTGATGAATTTATCAGGATGGAATGCCATGGTAACCAGCTCTAGCACTCCTTACACTTCCCACTTCTGGCTAACCTCAGCCTGAGGACCAGCAGTGGACAAGGGAGGGGAGGGCAGCTATGGGCTTTGACTGTTCTCTGCTCCTTCACAGAAGCAGTCTCTGGCCTATCTGGGACTGGCTGGGAGGTCGGTGAGGAGAGTTAAGGACACACGGACATTATTGAATATATCAGTCCCATTTTAGCCTCACATTCACGGTCTAGGCGTGCATTTTTTGTGTGTCTTGCTTGTGGATAGGGCTGTCCCACTTCAGCTCTATAATCCACACAACATGTTTTCTGAATGGCCACTTAAAATAATCTCCTACCATCTGGTCTCTGTGACCCAGTGCAGCCTCTTCTGGCTGAAGCTGACTCACCCCAGACAGGAAACCTTTGAGGGTAGACTCTTTCCTAAGATACACAGCTGGTTGGCTAATGTGGATGCCGTATTTGGTCCATGTAATACACACATTGCCCAACTGGTGTTGAAATATTTGCCCAACTTATGTTGAAGTCTTTGCTCAACTTCTGTTGAAGTATGGGCATTTCTTATTTAAACCTTTCTTCCTTTTCTTTGCTCCCTAGTTTCATCTGATCCAGTCTGGGCCCTTGACTTGTGGCTCTATTCAGAGGCAAATAGCAGTTTCTGGGACTTTTCAGTCTTCTGAGACACCTGCTGCTCTTGCTGCCCCTTAGTTTGAAGTCCTTCCTGAAGCTCACTTGCATTTTAAGATGAGGGAAAGGCATTTGGTTTTTTTTTTTAGTCATAAAGGAACCAGGAGGGGTCATATGCAGACTCTGAACTCTTCAAAGTCCTTCGTGCAGTTTTAGCCAGGCTCTCTACGACGCTGAGGTTGGTTCTGTCTATCTAGGAAAACTACCCTTTGAGCAGACTCTTTGCAAGTCTTGGCAAGCGGCTCTGTAATCTGACTTTATGTGAAAAGAATCTTAACAACTGATGTTTAGCATTACTTCTCCTCTTCAGTGGCAACCGGGAGACGACAAGTATCTATTCTCTATAATAATAGCTAATCTATTTCGCTTCACTGTCTCTCGTACGGCAGGATGTTTATGAGGTGCAGATGTTTGCGGAGGACTGTTTTGGAAGTAGAAGTCAGAACCCTGACACAGAAAGGGGCTTTGGAGACCCACTAATCTAATCCCTTCCCTTTGCAGAGGAGACATCAGGGAAATACAAGTAGCAGAAGAGATTAACTAATTTCTAGTTCGCTGCTCAGAAATTAGTTTTTTGTTTTTTTTTTTAATAACCTCTGTTCTGCCAGGGATATAAGAATCAAGGCCTCGTTTCCTCCCATCTCTCTGCTGTGATCGAACCCATGCTTCACTGTGACTCATGCTAAACCTATGGGCTGTGAATGACAGCAGAGCGCCTTCCGGAACAGCCCTGCTGGGACCCACTGGCCACCTGAAGCTGACTGCTGACCTTCCTGTCAGCTGATATCCCTGCACAAGAGGAGCTGCCTGGCAGAGTCCCGTCCACTCCAGGATTCTGCTGAAGGTGGGCAATGCGGAAGTAATGGTGCTGAGAACCGGATCATTTGCCTGACAGCCTGGAGGAGCAGGGCCACGGGATTTCACTTTCTCAGAGTGGAATAACCCATTGTCTCTCATGAACCCTGACTTCATTTAATACTGGCTCGCCTTTGTTTTGTGTGTTTTGTGGGGAGCTTCTTTGGTTTCCCCTCTGCTGAAGGGCAAGGCAGAAAAGGCATGCAGAGATCCCCAGGGGTGGATGTTGGTAGAGTCAGTGACAGACCAGCCACTGGGCAAAGGCCTTACCAGCATGATTGCAACCTTGTTTGTCCTAGGGTCCAGGGCTACGGTTGCCTTAGGGTCCTCTATGTAGCATGTCTTCAGAGGAGAAGGAACCATGTAACTTCCACAGCACAGTGTGGGCACAGCACCCAGGCTGGAGACTTTATTGGCGACCTTGTCTTACAGCCTTCTGATACTGTACTTACCTTTGGCAAATGGGAGGATAAGAAACTGGCCTGGAATGACACCGGTCGGAGTAGGATGATTTTTTCTTTCTTTCTTTTTTATTATTAATTTTTTATTTATTTTACATACCAACCACAGTTTCCCCTCCCTCCTCTCCTCCCATTCCCTCCTCCAACTTCCTTGCTACCCGCCCCATCCACTCCTCAGAAAGGGTGAGGCCTCCCATGGGAGTCAACAAAGCATGGCATAGCAAGTTGAGGCAGAACCAAGCTTCTCCCCTCTGCATCAAGGCTGAGTGGAGCATCCTACCATACGGAATAGGTTCCAAAAAGCCAGCTCATGCTTCAGGGATAGATCCTGGTCCCACTGCTAGGGGCCCCACACACAGACCAAGCTATACAACTGTCACCCACAAGCACAGGGCCTAGGTCCAGTTGAAGAGAGGGAGGAGAATGGTTTTTATAACTACCTTTGAGTCTTCTTCCCACAAACCTGCAGCTGAAGGTGACAGTGGTAACCTCTCAGTAGATCAAATCAAATCAGCATTCAATGAAATGTGATTGTTTATCTCCCGCAGCTCCAGGAAGAGCCACAGGACTACAGTTAACCAGTGACTGAAATGCTTGTCCAAGCCACGTGTGCTCAGAATTCGCACGAAGGAAAGAAGGCTCTGGGATACTGAGGAAGACTTGTCCCAGGATACCCCATCCTCCTTAAACACAGACTCCTTCAGGATGCTTGTGGTTCCCACTTCGCTGCCACAGGAAGGACACCTCATCTGGGCTTTCAGATAATTTTCAATGTCTCTGTCAGTGACATAGCCTCTGATGGACAGAGTTGGCTTGACATTGCATTCTCATAAGATTTGTTGAGGTGTGGAAAGAGTTTATAGAATCTAGGTGAAAGATTTTTTTAGGGGGGAGAAAGAGTATTGGGGTGCTAACAGTGTGAATGGAATGGACCCAAGCCAACCTCCTATGGCTGGCCACATCTCCTCATAGGCAAGGGCCTGGGAAGAGAATTTTACTCTTCCAGATCTATCCTTCACCATATATGAGTGGTGGGAAAAGGAGAAGGCTGTGGACAACTCCATTAACTACAGCAGTCAATCATTCTCAGGGCTAGCTAGTAGGCCTATACTTGTCAATCTTCCAGCCTACCTGTCAATTCTGAGGCCTTTGTAGTACAAAGTGCACAATATATGCATATTCTTCCTTCCTTTCTTCCTATACATACCCTCAATCAACTGTGTGAAAACGTCTATTTAAATGCTATTAGTAATGAAAAAGTCTGGGAAGCACTGTTGTAATGGCAGGGGTTGGTGAGGAAGGGACATTCAACAGAGGAACCACATATATTATAAAGTCAGGTGTCCTAGGGAAGACTGAAAGAGTAATGTGGTGGTATTGTGTTCCCCCAAATATTGTGTACCCTAATAAACTTATCTGGGGTCAGAGAACAGAACGGCCACTTGATATAGAGGCCAGAAAATGGTGGCACACACACCTTTAATCCTATCACTTGGGAGGCAGAGATCCATCCAGATCTCTGTGAGTTTCAAGCCACACTAGAAACAACCAGACGTGGTGACTCACACCTTTAATCCCAAGAAATGAGGCTTTAATCCCAGGAAGTGATGGCAGGAAGCAGAAAGGTATATAAGGCATGAGGACTAGGAACTAGAGCTGGTTAAGCTTTCAGGCTTTTGAGCAACAGTTCAGCTGAGATTCATTCTGGATGAGGACTCAGAGGCTTCCAGCCTGAGGAAACAGGATCAGCTGAGGAATTGGTGAGGTGAGGCTGTGGCTTGTTCTGCTTCTCTGATCTTCCAGCTTTAACCCAATACCTGGCTTGATTCTATTAATAAGACCTTTTAAGATTTGTGCTAAAGAGTAAAACTGGATCCTTACCATTTCCTTCTCAATGGTGAGGGCAGTCTCTCATCTTTCCCTGATGCTCTCTTATGTCTTATGGTTCCTCACTGACTTTTTCTTCTTTCTGATATCAATAAGTTCGTGTGTGTGTGTGTGTGTGTGTGTGTGTGTGTGTGTGTGTGTGTTGTGTCTTTGGGTATCTTATATATGTGTGGATAGGTCAGAGTCTTAAAGTATTGACTTTTAAGCTTTCTTTTTTATTCGTATTTCTTTGTAGCTGTGTGTCTGCATGTTAGTGTGTGATTGTGCATGCAGGTGCCTCTGGAGACCTTAAGAGAGTATTGGATCCCCTGTGGCTCCCCAGAAGCTGGAGTTACAGGTGATTGTAAATCCACTACATGTGGGTACTAGGAATTGAATTTGTGTCCTCTGCAACAGGATTTTTTTTTTTTTTATAGCTTACATTTTAAGGAGATACATTCTGTCGTGGCAGGAGAAAACAGAAACCGGACACCAGCTGATCACATTGCATTCTCAGTAAAGAAGCAGAAAGTGAATACAGAATGGAGCTGGGTTACGGAACTTCATGGCCCACCTTTAGTGACCCAATTCTATAATGAGAAATCCATGGAGCCTGTTTAGTGGGCGAAAACATTTATTAAGGGGAAAACTCATTGTACAGAACAGAATTGACACAGGTTCTGGAATGCCGCCCGAATTAGTTCCATTTCCAAGTCCCATGAGGGAGTGAAGAGAGCGATCTTAAGGGTCACCGTGAGGCCATGCCACAGGGGCATGTACTTCAAGGTCCTAGGCAGGTGGAGCAGTTACCTGCTTCGTCTCTAGGGGCGGTGTTTCAAGGTCAGCGGACAGAACAGCTACCCACTACCCACTTCTTTCAGCAAGGCTCCACTTTCTAAAGGTTCCACAACCTTCTCAAACACTGTCACCTCCCGTAAACCAACTGTTCAAACATACAAGGCCCTGGAGAGCATGGAACTTTTAAACTACAACAAGCCTCAGAACAAGGGCAGCTTCACTCATACTTTTCTCTTGACCAGAACATGGAGGGCCATCACTCTGAAGATACCATGGGGTGGCAGGTCTCCCTCTGGAGAGGATCTGGGGCAGTGCAGGGGACAACTGAGTGAGTACTGCCTGATAGAGGGGGTGGGTGCAGGGGTGGCACTAAAGAAACCCCTACATCACACATTCAAACCATATCAACCCTGAGTTTGTAAGTTCACCTGCAATCCACCCTGGGGTTGAACTTAGTTACCACCTCTCACAATGCTGGAGACATAAAAGGAGTGCAATAAATATTATTTTAAAAATGATTGGCGAACAGTGCTTAGGAGGTACCACAAACATGAAAGTACATTATAATTTATATTGTAATATATACTCAACAACAACAGTAACTTTCTATTTGTTTACAACTAGGGCAAGCAACTGGTTACAACTGCATCTGTTCTCTTTAAGTCATTCCAGAACAACTATTTAATACATCTGAAGATTCTTCCCGAGGGAATGCTGTACTACAATGAGCAAGTCATTATGTTGTGAAAGGAAAATCAAAAACTCGAGTGAATCAGCCTAACACAGAGGGCAAGGTTGCCCTTGACCACCTTGGACAAGAGGATTCTTAACCATGAAGTCAACCCTTCAACCAAAGATTTTGTTTTTTAAAGTTTTTAATGTGTGTTTAAAGAGTGAAGATAGTCTCAGAGAATTGTTTTGGAGCTTAGCACCTCCTTGTCCCTAAACAGAAGAAGAACTTATTTTTCTGCCCTTCATAGGCAATTACTTCCCATTGTGGTTGCTTTTGTTGGGTGCCTCCATGTCTCTAAATTCCACCCATATCTTGCTCCTACTCCATTAGAAGGTATATATATCAGCATTGTCTAATTTCCCTCTCCACCATTTTTCTGTGTACAGGTACACTTCCTATCCTCTATCCCATCCTCTCCCTAAGCTGGATCCTTTTGGTTGATTAATATTTAGCATTTGTGTTTTTAAAACTATGTATAAATATCCATAGCACAACCACCATGAGTAATCTGTAGGATTCCCTTTTGGGCAGACTGTTAGCTTTTTCTGGGGCTAATAAATGTTTTCTGAGTTGTTTTCTTTTCCTGTGTGGTTATCATGAACTCACCTCTGCATCTCTCTATGGCTTAATTTTCCTTTAACACAAAGTCACATGAAGTCATCTACGGATTCTGTCCATGATGAGGTATTTCCTCTGGTTTAATGTACACTGGTCAGTCTCTTGTCACTGTGGTATTGCTAACCTGGGGTCTCCTTTCACTACTAGTGTGGGAGGCCAGCTCCCACCTTTTCCAGGGTTCCTATGAGGAGGAGAGAGGGATAAGAAAATATTAGATAGAAAGAGAGCAAAGAGGAGAAAGACAGAAACCCAGGATAGCTTTGGGAGAACCTGGATCGAAACCCAACAGCCCATTCTGCCTCTTCAAAGGGGCTTTTTATGACAATGCCAAAGGGCAGAGCAAAAAACTTCTCCCTTGCTGGATCAAAGCATACTGCACCACCAAGTGTAGATCCTTCCAAACACCTGGTAACCATGCCTGTGGTCAAATCAATCATCCCCTTATGTAGCCCTGCTGGGTAAAGCAAGCTCAGATTCTTGGACCCTGTGTAAGTTCTCACTAGGAAACCTCTGTGGGTCTCTACATATTAACTTGAGAATTAATTTACTTTTTGTTTGTTTGTTTTGTTTTGAGACAAGGTTTCTCTTTGTAACAGTCCTGGCTGTCCTGGAACTCACTCTGTAGACCAGGCTGGCCTCGAACTCATAGAGATCCACTTGCCTCTGCCTCCCGAGTGCTGGGATTAAAGGCGTGTACCACCACTGTCTGGCTGAGAATTAATTCACTTTTTAATTGGATTGTACCTCTATATCTTAAGTCCAATGTCTGTTCACAAGTTCTTTTACAAGGGGCGGGAGAGATGACTCAGCAGCTGAGAGCACACACTGCTCTTCAAGATGACCTGAGATCAGTTCCCAGCATCCATATCAGCTGGCTTCTGACCACCTGTAACTTCAGCTTCAGGGTATTTGATGTACTTGGGAACCTGCATGCATGCATCACACACACACACACACACACACACACACACACACACACACTTCTTTTAGCCCAACATTTGGTGGAGTATTTCTTAAAAGTTGAATATATCAAAACATTTCTGAAAATGACTGTATTGTTTATTACTATTGTATTGTTGAATTTCATATAGATATCTAGGTTGGAAATTATTTCAGATTTTGAAACTGTTTTCCAGGTGCTGACATTGCTTTAAGAGGTTTTAAACCATTTTAACTTTTATTTTATTGGTAATTAAATAAATCTGGAATCTTGTGTTCTGCTGCAGTGTGAATTTGATGTTTCAATGTGGGAATGGGGGATTTTCTCTTCTTCCATGTGTTTCTGCCTGTCTGTCCCCATTTTTCTGAAATTCCAACCACTGAAACACAAGACATGTTCTAGTTTTCTTGTCTTTTTGCTTTTGGAGTTCAGCTTTATTTCTGTATGGAATAAGAGGATGCTTCCACCAACTTTGTCTTCTAGCCCTTCTGATGAAGATCATTTTTAAAAAGTACCCTGTAGCATCTTCAATTCCCAGGAGTTTTCTCATTTCTGAACTGGGTTCCTGTCTCATGAGCACAATGTCTGCTTTTATCTTTTTAAGGATGCACATGGTGGTCTGAGGTTTTATGTCCCACCACAGTCCTCTTCCACTTTCGTTATTTTGTCTGTTGGCTCTGACCTGTGCCAATAATGCAAGGAGCTGTGTCCAGGTGTCTGGTCACCCTTAGCTTCCCATCCTGCTAAAAAGTGGAGCACTAGGAAGCAAAACACTGATAAAAGTTCTGCATTTGTTCTCTTGGAGAGTGAGCTGTCTGGTTCAGTCGCTTGAGAATTGTATCCCATGCCCATACCATCATCTTTACAAAGTCTTACTTGGGATGGTGGAATTCTCACTAGAGGAGACCCATCCTGCCTTCTGCCTGTGTTATTTACTGCCCTGTTTGGAACTAAGTGGGAGGAAAAGCAAAGGACCTCAGTATTCCATGTGGAAATTATCCCGTGTGCTCTGTTTTAGCACTCTGTGTGTGGAGAGCTCCAGCCCAAGACAACCCCCTCCACCTCCATAACACTGCAGAAAAGAAGCCTCCTGCCACTGCCACTAAGAAGGCAGTAGTCACCCAGTCCAAGAAAGGGGCACAGGATTTATTTGCCATTTTAGCAGAATTCAACTGAACTCAACCTTTTTCATCCTTTTGTCTTGGCTGCTAGAAGTAAATTATATTGCCAAGTCAAGTTTTGGAGATCCCGGCTAAATTTCTTGTTGGTGGCTTACAATTCTTAATACTCAGACTACTGTATCAGGTACCACTTACACATTCTGCATTGTATCCTACTAAATGTTATAGATATTGTCTCTTTTTCTGCTTATTTTAAAAATTCATCTGTGTTATAGTTTATTACATCCTTTCTTTTTTCTTTAAGAATACCGAAAGAAAAATAGGCTATGAATTTTAAAGAGAGCAAGGAGAGGTACATGGGAGGGCTTGGAGGGAGCAAAGGGAAGAAAAAAATGTTGTACTTATAATCTCAAAAATAAAAATAAAGTAAAATATATGCATTCCCCTCAAAGAATATTTCATTATTCTTTGAAATTTTCATACAATGTATTTTGATCATATCTACCCCAACTCTCCCTTAATCCCTCCTGGATTCATCTCACTCCCAACTTCGTGTCCTTTTAAAATTTTATTTAATAATTCCAAGTGCAGAGAATAAGTGACTGAGGAGTTCAGCAACAAAACGGACACCTACATCACATGCTCTCCTTAAGGCTCAGGGGCCAGCGTGGAAGAGGAAGTGGAAAGATTGTAAGGGTCAGAGGTCAGGAGGACTGGAAAGCAGTGTCTTCTGGACCCAACATGGCTGCTGTGCTCATGAATCAGCAGCTGTGGTTGCCTGCCCAAGATCAACTCAGCCAATGTCTATCATGGAGTGGGAAGGAGTTCATGAGTCCTCATTCCTAACTGAGGTGATATGGACAGTTCTTTCCTTCCTCTTTGTGGGTCCTGGAAATCTAACTTAGGTCGTCAGGCTTGGTGGCACACACCTTGATGCACTGAGTCATCTCAATAGCCCTAACTTCAAAAAGAGCATGTGCCCATCTTAGCTGAAATCTATATATTTATCCTGAAGTATAATCTTAGTTATTCATTATTTTGGTGAATATAAAAATTCACAGAATTTTATATGTGGAGGGGGGTTTGTCACTGATGAGTCCAGAGATACTCTGGGATAGTAGGGATTTCATTTTGTTTTGTTTTCAAAAAGAAACCTTGTTTAGCCATCCATCTGCTGATGGACACATAGGCTGCTTCTATGACTTGGCTAGTATCAAGATTTTAGCAACAGACATGATGTTCAAATATTTCTGTGGTATGCTGTCTTAGAGTCCTTAGGGTATATATCTAAGAGTAGCATAGCTGGGTCATATGGCAATTCCGTGTTTCATTTCTTAGGGAACATACATATTGACTTCCATATTGGTTAGGACAACTTATATTCCAACCAAGAGCATATTCGAGTTCCACTTTCTCTCATATCCTCACCAGCATTTACTGTTTTCTTAATGATAGCCATTTTGACTGTAGTGAGAGATTCTCAGTATAGTCTTAATTCTCTTTTCCCTGATGGTTAAGGCTGGGATGTGTCTACACAATGGAGTTTTATTTAGCTGTAAAGAAGCACAAAATTATGTCATTTGCTCGAAAATAGATGGACCTGGAGATGATCATATTAGACTGAACAAGTCCAACTCAGAAAGATGCATATCCAATGTCTTTTTCTCATTTGTGGGTCCTACATTATATACATATTCATATATGCCATATAAGCTGAGGGGACACTGGGGGAGAAAGGAGATGAGGAGAAGTGGGGAGAAGGGAATATTGGGGGTTGATATTGTTAAAGTACATTATACATTGAGAAACTTTTCATGGGAACCATTATGTATAATGAATCAATGTCAATAAGATTTTAAATCTTAAGGAAAGTAAATTAGAAATAATCATAAGACAGATTGCCAATATTTAAAAGGAAGAAACCAGTTCAGAAAATGTCCTTGCCTCTCCAGACCATGGCAGGGGTGTGGAGGGTCTAGGGGAGTATGGGGGTGTGGGAAGATGCTCCTGTGCTCAGTTTTTGGTATTCAGAGTAAAAGGAAGAAGCCTGAAAAACAATGCCTTTTTAAACATTTCCAGAGCAATTTCTGATGAGCCCCGGAGCAGCTAGGGTCAGAAGGTGCTCATGTGTCTGTGAGGTCTTTCTGCAGTGAATTCACCATTCATATCCCTTCTCTTCATCTTAGTGCCAAAGGGGGATGTCGGGAACTCAGAATAGTTTAAATAAAAGGAACAGATCACTCCTTCCTCCCACCCAAACAGGAGCATAGTTAACTTCTATATTCTCTTCCTGTACTTTATTCTAGGAACCCCTTTCCCCCTCAAGATATTTTTGTTCATGAAATTGTCTTAAATAATAAGTAAGTTGTCAGAGAGGACCGCCCACTCTCTTTTCCTCACATCCAGCCTCTCTACCGTGAAGGTGATTGACTTGGGAGTCCTGAATCTGAACTTTATGGTGTTGACATCACACCTTGTGTCTGGCTGCTCACTTTGCAGTGCCCTCTCCTTCTCATTCTCTCCTTCATCTCCCCCCTCCCAGTTCATATCAACACCCGCATTCAATAGGTCAGGGCTGCCCATGTACAAAACATGTACCATCTCTCTCCAAAACAAGCGGCAGCCGCATTTGCACAATGGAAAAAGCCAGATCTGCTTATGAAAGAGATTTTCTTTCAAGCTCCACAGGGTTGTTTTTTTTTTCCTTTATCCAATTGGAGTGTGTGTGTGTGTGTGTGTGTGTGTGTATGTGTGTGTGTGTGTGTATGTATACACATTGTGGGATTAAAGGACAGGTGCATTGTGGGAAACTCATCCCGACTAAACAGAGCAGGCAGCTGCAGCCTTGTGATAGGAACTTGGGATGCTTCACGGAGCCAAAACTGTCAGAAACTGCTCCTGGGGTCTGAAAGACGACTCTAAGATTCTGTGTCCCTCTGACAACTACTCAGAAAATAGAATATGAGAAAGAAGGAGGAAGCGAAGATGCGGGCAAGCTATCAGAAGGCTCCCTGCTTCTCCGTGGATGCTTAGCAAATGCCAGCCATGTGGCAGGCATGGGCTTTAGACAAGGGGAAGCAGCGGGGTGGGGGTGGGGACTGTGACCTGATCTTGGTGAAGGAGACTCACCCCACACATAGCCAGGGTTCCCTTCCCGACCTCGGATTAGGCACAAACCATACCCAAACACCTGTTTTCACAGAGAGATCCTTTATTAAGCGGGGAGAAAAGTTAAAGTGGCTGCTTTCTGCCTCGGGCAGAAAACAGCAGCAAATGACCTTGCAGGAGTAATTTTTTAAGAAGAGAAAAAGGGAAGATCTAGAATGTGGTGGTATATTTTGATTGGGCGTGTTAATAAGGTGAACCAAAGTGGGGGTGTTGTTTGCTGGACCTTAATACTTTGATAGCTGGAGCTTGGTAGTCAGCCTCAGGAGGAGGGATTTGCCAAACAAGGGAATGGACCTTGGTTGGGGCTGGCTTCAGGAATATAATCTAAGGATTTACAAGGGAGAGGGAAGGGGGAAGGGCAAGGCCTGTCAGCACCATGTTTGCCAGGCTTGGGCCTGTTAGAATTCCCTGCTAGAGTTCCTTCACTTGGGAGGATGAGGAGGCTACACCCTTATCTACATAATCCACGTTTCTCCAGCACTGTAGTTCCACTTTCTCAAGCGATCACTTGCTTGACTGTGCGAGGGGTCAGCAAACATCAGTGAAGGTACAGGTAGCAAATTTTCGGCTTTGTGGCCCATATGGTCTCTGTTGCAACTGTTCCATGCTGCAATTGTGGTGAGAAAACAGCCGTGGCAACTCCTAAGTCAGTGTGGCTGAGTTCCAATGTAATTTCATTTATGGAAACTGAAAATTAACTTTCATATAATTTTACATGCCTTGAAATATTCTTAATCATTTGAAGTGTTGTTCCAACCACTTTGATATGCAAAAACCATCCTTTACTCATGGTCTATACCAGTAGTTCTCAACCTGTGGGGCACAACCCCTTTTGGGGTTGAATGACCCTTTCACAGAGGTTGCCTAAGACCATCACGTATGTCAGATATTTACATGATGATCCATAACAGTAGCAAAATTACAGTTATGAAGTAGCAACAAAAATAATGTTATAGTTGGGGGTCACCACAACATGAAGAACTGCATGTAAAGGTCGCAGCATTAGGAATGTTGAGAACCACTGGTCTTTACAAAAGAAACCACAGGTGGGGGTTGCTCCAGGCCATGTGTGGTCAAACTCTGGTCATATCCAAATTGTGGTATGGCAGAGGGAAAAGGGATGTCTGGGCCTCCTTCCATCCCTATCCTCTTCTTCATCTTTCACTGTGTTGGTTTGGAAGTCAAAAATCTCAAACCAAGAAAGTGAGCTGTTTCTTGTTGAACTCCTCAGTGCCAGCATCAAGATATAAAGCCAGGACTGAAGGAAGAGTGTAGCCCAGACTGAGAGCAGGCACATTTGGAGATTCCTGGGGGCTGCAGTGACTAGTAAACCCCATTCCCGAAGCACTTCGAGGTTGGTATTTTGCTCTTAGAAATGACAATTAAAAATAAAGTCACAAGCTGGGCAATGGTGGTGCACACGCCTTTAAGCCCAGCACTCGGGAGGCAGAGGTGGGTGGATCTCTGTGAGTTTGAGGCCAGCCTGGGCTACAGAGTGAGTTCCAGGAAAGGCGCAAAGCTACACAGAGAAACCCTGTCTCGAAAAACAAACAAACAAAAAACCCAAATGAATAAATAAATAATTAATAAATAAATAAATAAATAATAAAATCACATTTGTAAGTTAGCTTGCTCATCTTGCTCAGTAATGAGGTTTGAGTCAGAAACTTCTGGAAAAATACATTGTGAACAGTAATTTATCATAGCAAAGACCCCAGCTTATATGTAGAGGCAGAGGAAGGAAGGACACAGATTTTACAGTCAGTCAGATACATGTTTAGATCATGCCTCCAACATGCACTAGTTAGATGTGTCATGTTAGAGATGAGGCTTTACCAGTGTCCCTGTCTATAAAGCGAGAAGCTTTATAGGTCCTTTCACCAAGGTTGTAAGGACCAGAGATGCAGAACATCCCATATTCCAAGGTATTTAACAGTCATCAAATACCCTCATCAGGCCAAAGAAGAGTGCCTAAGTCAGAGTATCTTTTTGGGATAAACCCTGAGACAATGAAATAAATAAATCAAGACATCTTTCATTTCCAATTTTGAAATACATGTCTGTTGTTTTTTTTTTTTTCCTCTTTTTACTCTTTACTCTTTGGGGGCCCACCACCCAGCTCCCAAATAAATCACACGGAGATTTATTCTTTCTTATGAATGCCTGGTCTTATCTTGGTTTGTTTCAAGCCAGCTTTTCTTAAATTATTTCATCTATCTTTTGCCTCTGGGCTTTTACGTTTCTCTATATCTGTATACCTTTCTTTCCTTCTTATTCTGTGTCTGGCTGATCCCTGATGTCCTCCTTCTTTTCTGGTTCCTAGATCCCCTTCTCCCAGATTTCTCCTTCTATGTATTCTCTCTGTCTGGCAGCCCCACCTGTCCTTTCTCCTGCCTTGCTATTGGCCATTCAGCTCTTCATTAGACCAATCAGCTATTTTAGACAGGCAGAGTAACACAGCTTCACAGAGTTAAATAAATGGAACATAAAAGAATAAAACATGTCTTTGCATCATTAAACAAATGTTCCACAGTGTAGATGTAACTAACCGTCTTATTAAATAAGAAACACAGAACCAAGGTAAAGATAAAAAACCCAAGAGGTCAGAGTTAGGAGCTTACCCGCGTGCTGCTGGCTAGCTTCTTCTTCCAAGAAACCTCTCCGAAAAAGGGAGCTACTTCCTGTGCGTTTAATCTTATAAAGAGTTCTGGTTCTTCCTTCTCATTGGTTGTAAACCCAACTACGTGGCTGTCTCATCACTGCCTGTAACTACGTGACTGCCTCGTCAGGGCCTGTCTGTGCAGACCTCCAAGTCTTCTATGGTTGGTATTGAGATCAAAGGGCGTGTGTCTCCAATGCTGACTGTATCCTTGAACACACAGAGATCTACCTAGTTCTGCTTGCTGAGTACTGGGATTAAAGGCGTGCACCACCACGCCCGGCTCATCTTCTCTGTACCCATGCAAGGATAAGGTGATGTGTGTTTGTCTAAATACTCATATATGCAACACATACATATATCTTAAATGGTATCAGCTTATCATTAGCAATAATGAATATGTATTATCATGGGGAAGTTGAAAAGTACTAAAAACTATTCAGGACTTATGCAAAATACCCTATAACCTTATCACACAGAAACAAAATTTTATAATCTTTCCTATTGTGTTTTTGGATTGCTGAGACTACTATGTGCTGTGGAATGTTCTGTATGGCAAATGTGTTGCTAATAAAGCACTGATTGGCAGTGGTTAGGCAGGAAATATAGGCGGGGCTAACAGAGAATTAAAAGAACAGGAAGGCAGAGGGAGTCACTGACTGCCAGCCAGCCGCCGCCAGGACAAGCAACATGTAAAGATGCCGGTAAGCCACGAGCCATGTGGCAAGGTATAGATTTATAGAAATGGATTGATATAAGATATAAGGACAGTTAGCAAGAAGCCTGCCACGGCCATACAGTTTGTAAGCAATATAAGCCTCTGTGTTTACTTGGTTGCGTCAGAGAGGCTGTGGGACTGGCAGGTGAGAGAGATTTATCCTGACCGTGGGCCAGGCAGGAAAACTCAAGCCACAACTATGTTCTTTGATTTTTGAGAATGGTTATCATATATATGTATGTAGTATATACCTATATATACCTAATATATATATACATATATAATATATATACATATAAATGTTAACCATCCTCCTCATATATGTGTGTGTATGTGCAAGTATATTAGTCTGTCCTCTGAGAAAAGATCATTACCAATGATTATAAATACGTAGTTTTAGGTGAACAGTAAATTAGAATAGAAAGTTGCAAAATAAAATAGAATATTCCCCACCCATTCAAGTGAATACTCCCTCTCTCCTAGCAACAATCCGCCTAGAGTAGTACACTTGTTCAGTGGACAAGCCAAGACTAGCACACCATGCTATCCACATTCTCTGGTTTACATTAGACACTATTTGTGTGTATGTGTTGCACACTCTACGGATTTCGGTAAATGTGTTTAAAAATGTGTCCACAAAGCTCGCTGTTCTAAGCATCTTCTATTTTGCTTTTCATCCCCTCCTCCTCTCCCAATGAAGGGATTAAGGTAGTTTTTGGGTTTCTGTGATAAGTTTTGCAAGAGGGCTATTGTAAGAACAGCAAGGCTGATCCTGACCCTTGCTCTTGACTCACCCTGTGATCTCTTCTTGCATGCATCCTGCCATGATTCCTCTTTCATGAGGCTCTCTAAAGAGACCAAGCCAGTGGGACACATTCCAGCCTTGGAAGTATAACCTCCAAGATTGTGGGTTCAACAAGTCTGTTCAAAAGTACCTAGCTTTGAGCATTTTGTTATAGCAATGGAAAATGGACTATCACATGGATGTAATGATGCATTATGTAGCTTTTCTTCTTTTACCTGTTGAGGTTATGTGACAGAGAGTATTAACTGAGGGATATTTGTACCAGATTTTTTCTTTTTGGCCGCCAACCAGCTCCCAAATCATGACACACAGACTTATTATTAGTTTTGAATGCTTGGCCTTACTTAGACTCATTTCTGCATAGTTCTTTTAACTTAAATTAACCTGTTTCTCTTTATCTACCTTTTGTCTCGGGGCTTTTTACTTTTCTTTCCTTCTGTATATCTTACTTTCACTGCTTCTCATGTCTGGCTGTCTGGCTTCTGGCCCTGGGCTTCTCCCTCATTCTCTTCTCCTTCTTCTCTCTCTTGTTCTTCATTCCCCTGACCCTAGGTTCCTCCTATCTATTCTCTCTGCCTGGCAGCCCCACCTATCCCTCTCCTACCTAGCTAATGACTGTTCAGCTCTTTATTAGACCAATCAGGTGCCTTAGGCAGGCAAGGTGAAACAAATGCAACAGATCTGTACATAATTAAACAAATGCAGCATAAACCAAAGTAACACACCTTTACACAGTTAAAGTAATAGTCTGCAGCATAAACAAATGTGACACATCTTTGTCTATTTAAAATAGTATTCCATAAAAGATAATATATTAATTAATTTCACTATATCAAAAGTTTTATACCACAGTCAATGGGCCTTATTCCTTACATGTCTGAAATAAATCCCACTTGGTTGTTTTATTGATCGCTTTTTATGAATTGTGTTTGATTCAATAATTTTTTTTGTTGTAAGTGCTTGTGTCCATGCTTGTGAAATTCTAATGTGTTTCTTTTTATTATTAGGGAAATATTGGTCTGTTAGGAGAGTTAAAAAATATTTCTCTGCTTTTGCCTTCTATGAGAGATTGTAGGGAATTGTTGCAATTTCTTCCTCGTTTGATGAAATTCACCAGTAGCCCATTTGTGCAAAAGCTCAATTTTGGAATCATATTCCTTACATAGTCTCCTAATCTCATGGAGTATTATTAGCCTCATAATAATAAATTGGAAATCCTGTCAATACCAACCCCCCTTTTGTCTCTACTCTAATTCTGACTATGGCTTGAGTTACTCCTAATTTTCAGGTGACACATTTGTCCTCCCTTCAGACCAACTGATCAGTCTTTGCAATTTTAATTTCATTCCTCAAGTTTGTTCCAAACAAATTTAACGTTCAGAGCACATAACCACTCTCTCTACTACAATGCTGTGGAATTCTCTTATTGAGCTGGCTTTTTTTTTTTTTTTTTTTTTTTTTAGCATTGTTTGGTCACTTATTTTTTTTCCCTTACAGCCCTCTGTTGCTCTTTCATGGAAATTCTCCTTTCACATTACATTTATTTTCTAAAGCTTATTTTATACCTTCATTCCCTCCTCTGAGGTAGTAGAATCATTAAAATAATAGGATTGAAAATTAAATTGCAAGTTCTGTTCAGCATGCAACAAAAACCCATTGCTTTTTTATTTTCTGTAGCCGATGTGCTCTTTATGGACCATGACCTCCACAGCTAATTGGGCAAGGTATGTAGTGAAAGGGCTAGAGTACAAACAGATGCAGTTAGTTAATGGTACCTCCCCTTTATCCAGCTTGGAGATGCTATTCCAGCAGACATGACATCTTTTGGGAAAATGCTCACTGTTAGGTCCCTACCCAGCTCTGTCTTGCAAGTCTTTAAATTCTCAGGGAACAGTGAATTTGAATCCCTAAGCTGTGCTCTTGATGTGTCCTGGAATCTTCTGTGGAAGGGTGGTTGAATAAGGTCTGGTTCAACCTAGATTGAGGTCTATTGGGAAAGAAGAGGCCTCATCAGAGACTTGCATGCACAGGGTGCTGGTGTCTGCTAGGGAAGTTCTTCTAGTCATTTGTGTCAAATTTGAAGAGCCTTACACAGATACCTCCTTGTTGTGACTAAAGTCTCTGCTTACATGGTTAGAAGTCCACTTTCCCTCCCAAGGTCACACAGAGGTACCCATATCCCTTGAGCTATTCTTGGGGTATATGGCCCTGGGCTCATGTCTCCAGTCATATTTCTTGATAGATTGAATCCACACTTTATATGAGATGCTATTGTTATGACAAAGGATGTAATATACTTACATAAAACTAGCTTTCGAAGCCTACTGTGTGCAATGAACATATATATGCCAGTAGAAGAAAAGGCTGAATATCTTCCAGTCTGTCTAAGAAAGTGAGCAGAAAGTTCCATTGCTCTGGAGTTCTCCAATAGAGTTGATTTTGTTGGCATAGCCTCCTCTACTGTTTTGTCTTAGCCAAGGGACCAGGTCACTGTGTCTGTTCACAAGCTTGCCCTTCTCTGCTCAGATGAGTCATCTTTTGGTTCTGGTACTTCTCCACTTCCTCTGTGGGATTCAACGGTCTCTTTACATATGCATAGTTCCCTAGGCTCTTCTTACTATAAAAATCTGTGAATTTGACCTCAACATTTGCATGAGTTCAGACCTCATTCATACTTTGCATTTGATTGGACTAGCATGAATAACTTTTTTCTTCTTTTTGAATTTCAAAATTTCTTTCACTTTTGACAGAGGTTGATTTTCAACCAAAGTATAGTTTTTGCTAATTAACTTTCTGGCTCTCACTCTCAAGAGAATCAATGCTATGGTTGATGATCCATGTGGCAACGAGATTCATGGCATTTAAAACTACATCTGCTACTTCCAAGTATATCTGGTCACTGGCCATTTGGATTCTTCAGAGATGTCAATGTTCTGTGGAAAACAGTCAGGAAAATTTTGACTTTCCCAAAGGTTGAGAGATTTGGCTGTGAAAGCATCAGAGAAGGTTTAATAGCTCAAAGGGGAGAAAGAGGGGGATCCCTGGGGCTGGTGTGACTCACACATTGTGGAATTACAAAGTAATTCAAAGTAATTACAAAATAAGAACATTTACAGGTTCTTTTCTGTTCCTCAGTACAAAAACAGAGAAGTCGATGGCAGTGACTCAAGTGTCTTGGGAGCAGCATCCAGCACACAGAAGGATCTGGAGGAGGGAAGAGCATAAACTCCCATAAGGTCCTGACTTCCTCAAAGACTGCCAGTGATTAGAAAGACTTTGGCTTGATTTCCCAGACTTAACAACCACAAACTGAGTAATGATTTTCACGGCTCAGTTGCTGCATCTCAACTGGTAATGCTAAAAGCTGTTGCTTGCTCGGCTATGTAAGAGATAACATGAAATTTCTTTTAAAAAGACCCAGGCTTCATTTAATCTACGCAACTAACTTATTGGCTCTTACCTAGTTGGTGTTATTTTTTTTAATGGTAAAAATGTGTTTCTGTCTGTCTCCTAGTCTCTTCTATCTTGTGACCACACAGTTTCAACTAATGACAGTAGTGATGATTGGTTGAATAGACACATGTTCACCTTAAATCCACACTCTTAATGTTCATCCTTAATTCCCTAGTCTTCTCTAGAGCCTCAAGGAAGGACTCTCACTTCCCAAACATCAGTCTCTGCCTGAGCTCTGTGGAAGGAAACAGAAACTAGTTGAAGGTAACACAAAGTGTGGCATGGCAGTACTAAAAAAAAAAAAAGTGTTGGTGATAACTAATTTAAATATTAGTGGGTTCAATGTGACATTTCTCTGTATGTGTATTGTTAACATTGATCATAACTAATCTTACTTCCTCTCCCCCTCCCCATATCCCATCATTTTCAGTTTTTTATCTTTTTTTTTTTTTTGCTTCCACACATCAGAAAGAACTCATGGTTGCTTTTTGTGTCTGGCTTATTTCACTTAACACAATAATCTTTAGTTCCATGTTTCTGCAAATTACAGGATTTCATTATATGTTATGGGTTGACACTGCATTGTGTATGTCTATCACATTTTCTTTATCCACTCATTCACTCACGGGCACCTAGGCTGACTCCATATTTTAGCTGTTGCACATGAAGCATGATCATGTAGGTGTCTCTGGTTTGTCAACAGCATTTCCCATAGATAGAGCAGGCTGGAAGAACAAGGTTATGCGGGAGATCTTTTTAGCTTTCTGTTCTCTATAGAGGTGGTGTTAATTGATATCCCGTTGTGTGCTCTTTTGTTTATGTTCCAACAAATAAAGCTTGCCTGGAGATCAGAGGGTGGAGCTAGCTACTAGTTAACCATACAGGTCAGGCAGTAGTGGCACACACCTTTAATCTCAACACTTAGGAGGAGGAAGCAGGAAGATCAGGAGTTCAAGGCTACCCTGGGCTACACGAGATTGAACTAGTCTAAAAGAGAGACAGAGCCTGTGGTGGTAGTGGTACATGCCTTTAATCCCAGAACTAGGGAGGTGGAGACAGGAATATAAGGCAGGTGGAGACAGGATCTCAACCCCCCCCCCCCATTCAGTCTGAGGATTCATAGAGGTAAGAAGTCTCTAGTGGCTGACTGCTTCTCTGACCTTTCAGCCTTCACCCTCGATATCTGACTCCGGGTTTTTATTAATAAGACTCTCACTAGGCATGTATGTGAATTTCTTTTTATCCACATCCTTACCAGTTTTGTAATTTTTATAATAGTCATTCCACCTGGATTGAGAACATAATTTGATTTACATAATCATTAATAATATGGGGCATTTTGTGGAATTTTTTGGAAGTTTCTATTTTGTTTGAGAAGTTCCTGACAATGAATGACACTTCATAAAAACATTTTCCTTTTTCAGGTACAACTAAGCTTGGCATTAGGTGGTCCAGTTGTGTGGCAGCTTTGTGTCAGAGTCCTCTAAGACCTAAACTCATGGAACTCACTATTCACTGCTCCATCTTTCCCAAAAATGACTTGCATTTTTTAAAGTATTTACCAGTTTCTTCCTTTCATGTTTCAGGAGAGGGAAAGGCCAATAGCAAAGTGGGTCCAGGGAATGTCATGTACAGGATGTAACTTGAGGGTGAGTTTAGGAGCTCCCCTGGAATCTTTTCTGAAATCACATTGGATAGGTTGTAGTCATTTGACCTCACATTGGGTAGGTGGTAGTCATATGACCTCACATTGAGTAGGTGGTAGTCATATGACCTCACATTGAGTAGGTTGTAGTCATATGACCTCACAATGGGTAGGTTGTAGTCATTTGACCTCACATTTGATAGGCTGTAGTCATATGACCTCACATTGGGTAGGTTGTAGTCATATGACCACACATTTGATAGGTTGTAGTCCTTTGACCTCACATTTGATAGGCTGTAGTCATGTTACCTCACATTTGATAGGTTATAGTTATATGATCTCACATTGGGTAGGTTGTAGTCATATGACCACTCCTTGCATCAAAGAAATTATATGTCCAAGTGAAAATTCCTTTTGTTTTTATGGAAGGGGGGAGGACAGACAGGGGATGTGGAGTAGACATTCAGCAATCTCTGCTGCATCCGGAAATTAATTTTTTGTATTCCTTATTGAACTAATTAATTTTTCAGATTTATTTTTATTTTATGTGTATGAATGTTTTTCTTGTATGTATGTCTGCATACCACATGCATGCTTTGCACCCATGGTGTGCAGAAGACAGTATCAGATACCCTGAAATTAGAACTACGGATGGTTGTGAGCCACCATATGGGTGATGGGAACTGAAACCAGGTTCTTTGCAAGAACAATGCGCGTTTTTAACAACTGAGCCATGTCTCCAGCTCCCTGTCCTAGCTGATTTGTATTGTCAACTTGACACAACTAAGAGTCAGCTTAGAAGAGGGAGACTCAGGTGAGGGATTGCCCATATCAGATGGACTTGTAATCATGTATGTGGGAATTATCTTGGTTGATGATTGATGTGGGAAGTCTCAGCCCACTGTGCCTAGTACTGCCCATGGGCAGGTGGTCCTGGGTTGTAGAAGAAGGCTGGCCTTGTACAAGCCAGAAAGAGAGTGATCCAGTGAAGAGGTTCTTCCATGGTTTCATCATTAGTTTATGCTTCAGTTCCATGCCCTGGCTTCTTTC
>CABHPQ010173040.1:0-18736 GCA_902168405.1 Peromyscus aztecus
CTTCACATGTGTTCTTGCTTATTTGGCTGGGGCTGGGGAGAGGATCTCTGAAGGATCTGGAAATGTGGTGTAGATGGGGCAATGTGGGAGGTTGCTCAGAACAGCAAGAACAAATAGTGTACAGCACACCATTCAGACACATCTAACACACGGCACGCACACAGCACATTGCACACTGCACACTGCACACTGCCTGTGCCACCCGGAACAGCAGCCCATGGGAGAGAAGCCTGGGCTGGGAAGCTGGGCTTGGCTAAAGTGAATGATGAATCCTAGAATTTCAACATTCTCGGTTATTCAATCAAATCCTTCCATTTTACAGACGAGGAAGTTGAGGTTTAGTAGGAGCATGTGTTCTCATGGCAAGAGGGGGAGAGCTGCAGTGAGAGCAAAGGAGGTGGGCGGCATGGGGCGGGGAGGCTTTGTTGCTTTTTCTCATTACTCCTGCACAAAGCAATGGCTCCCCTTTTGCTCCTTGCTCATGGGTTATGTTGTAATCAGAACACCAAATCCAGACACAACAGGAGCCCCTAACCTTACTCTCCAGAACCAAGCCATGGCCTGGCTTGTCTTCCCACAGTCTCTGGGAATTTGTTGGGAATGCTAACCCATGGGTGTCACTAGAGATGGCTGGTAGTAGAGAGCTCTACTGGTCACTGGCCGTTTCTTAACCAACCTGTCCAGGCCACAGACATCTTCTGGGCAACCAAGCTATCCCTGTGCACAGTCAGACATGACCCTGCCCACTGACCAAGACAGCTTTTGAATTCTGGGCCCAGTGAGAAAAAGGACCCCAACTTGGCCTTGTCCTCATTTCCTGGGGATGCAGAAAGCTTTGACAGTCGGGTTAATCATCCCTGCAGAGAAGACTCTGACTTTTGCCGGGAGCTTTCTGCATCATAGCAAGGGAGGCTCCCCATGGTCCACCCCCCCCCCCCCCCCCCCCAAAGCGCATCTATGCTTCTCCCTTCCACACCACCCACCCCTGTCCCTCTTGGGGACCAGGACCCTCTATTGTAGGGCACTCCACAACAGAGGCTTGAGCGTCTGCCTAGGCATTGGCACTGATGGGGCTCCTCAAAGCTTCAGGGTAGGAGGAGGGGTCTTCAGGGTAATGGAGGAAGCTCTGCAATGCAGCTCCTCTGCCTGCACTCACTAGTGTTCCCATTCAATTGAGAATGACTGCTCCTGGGGTCAACTGGGGCCACATTAGCCAGGTCCCTCAGCTCTGTCCTCTCCTCTGGGAGAGCCCTGAGTTACCTCCCAAGAGTGTAGAAAACATGAAAGGTGGGTTGCCTCTGTCATAATTTTCCTGCCTTTGGTAGAGCATAAAATTTGTTGTTTGGTGTGTGTCTGTGTGCATGTGCATGTGAGTGTGTGTGTGTGTGGCGTGCATACATATCTGCAGACATGCTCACCCATGAGGGTGCATGTGGGGACCAGAGGATGACTTCAAGATGTCTTCCTCAACTGCTTCTCCTCATATGTTTTATTTATTATGTTCTGAGTTTTGAGAGGAAGAAAGAGCCACGGCATTTGAGTTAGGCATGGTGGTTGGTCACATGGCAGACAGGCAGTCACACAGTGGGAAAAGGACCTGCCAAGAAAGAGTAAGCCCAGACAGAGTACAGGGAAAGCACACTTAGGCTCTGGTCAGCAGTACAGAGAAAGAGACAAAGGAGGAGAAGAAGGGAAAGTCCCGCCTTAGGAAGGCAGGGAAGACCCAACGGAGCTCCGTGGGAGTGGGAATTCTGGGAAGGGAAACACATTGAAGGACTGAACCTGGAGCTGGCCCTTCCAGCTAGACCAACTGGCCAGTGGATCTCAGAGATCCACCTGTCTACACATCTCGGCCATAGGGTTATAGCCACTGCCACCCCACCCGGCTTTTTGCGTGAGTGTTGGGATCCGAACTCAGGTCCTCAGGCTCATGCAGCAAGCACTTTATCCATGGAGCCACATCAACAGCTGCATCTTCCCGTCTCTACATTCTATTCCCCACACCCTTGGTATTCAACAAACGACCCGGATGGCAGAAGAAAGAAACTGCACAAAGGTTCCCATTTCAAGACCCCCCCCTTCCTTTCGCATGTTAATCAGCTCTTTAGACATCATTGCCCAATTTTAGGGTCTAATCTACAGCAATGTAGTACATTCCTCATAATGATGGCCAAAGACTTGAGGAACAAAAAAGTATGGAACCTAAACACAGCCAACTGTGAACTTGAAATTAAATATTCACGGAGCTGTCACAGAACAGAGAAGATTCTAAAACTCTCTACTCCCAGCTTATCTGCGAAATGCACAAAACAGTTAGGTATGCATGTTGATTTCATGGAGAATTTTATGCCTTCCACATAATAGATGTTCAGTTAGTACTCATGAAACATAAAACTATTTTTGCAGGGATCCAAATTCCTCCCAGGACTATTCAGGCCATGTGAATTAGAACAAGAGCAGCACTGCAGTGCCTTTAAGTTTCTTCTCTCGTGGACTGAGTAATCCCTAAATCAAGTCATTCATTTTCTCCACCTTTACCCTTTCCATACTACAAAAGCAGAATCAGACAGTGACCGCAGAATTTCTCTAGGGGAGGTGTCACTGAATTTCAACAAGGGTAAGACCCAGAACCTTGAATATAAATAAATTATACCTACTATAAAAATTTATATGAGGGTTTTAGTGTAAATGTAAATCAATTTCACCGGGCGAAATGTCCAGGTTATATGATAGTTGCATTTAGCAGTTTAAGAAATCGCCAAATTGCTTTCCGGAGGGACTGCACCATTTGATATTCCCACCAGCAACGTGTAAGGGATACATTACCCACATTCCAGCTGTTGTATTCCAGCCATTCTGGTAAGTGAGCACTAATGCATTGTGTTATATTGTAGTTTTCAATTGCATTCCCTAATGACTAATGATGGAGAACATCTTTGCAGGTCCTTGTTTGCAATTTGGGAATCATTTTGGTAAAATGTCCTTTTATGTATTTTACCAGCTTTATAACTGGAGTTTGATAATTCTATATTCAAGCAGGAACAATAATAGCATCGATACTCTCCTAGTCCTTTGTCAGATATGAGCCTGTAAATATTTTCTCCCATTTCATAATCTGTCTATTCTTCATCTTACAAGAACCTTTTAGAACAAATTAAATTTTTGCAAGCCTAACTTAACAACGTTTGCTTTTATGGACTATACTTTCATCAAATCTAAGCTCCCTCCCAAACCCAGATGCAAACATTTTCCTCCTGTTTCTTTGTGTGTATGTGGCTGGATTGTGTACATATATGGTGCACATGTAGAAGCCAGAGGACAACCCCAGGAACATCACTATCCACTTCCTTTGAGACAAGGCTCCCATTGGCTTAGAGCTCACCAAGTAAGCCAGGCTTGCCAGTGAGTTCCAGGGATCTGCCCATCTCCATCTCCCTAGCATGCGGGGATTATAAGCATGCACCCCATACCCAGATTTTTAGAATGTGGGTTCTGAGGATTATGCTTCAGGGCAAGCACATTGTTAATGAAGCTATCTCCCCAGTGACCTCTTACATTTTCTTTCTCGGCATTTTACAGTTTGACAGTTCACATTCATACCTATGATCCATTTTGACTTAATTGTTTTATACGATATACAGCTTGGGTCCGAGCGACGACACTGTGGGTAAAGCTGTTTACTGTGCAAGCCTGACACCTGAGTTTGACCCCCAGAACCCACAAAGGTGGAAGGAGAGAATTCACTTGACAAAGCTGTCATCTGACCTCCACATACATGCCGTGGCACGAACACCCCCCCACACACACACCCCTAAATCCATAAACACAACCTGCTCCATCTGTTTAATGTCACGTGTATGCATATGATTTCAGGGCCGACCACTTGGTATTAGATAACCAATTAGGCAGCTCATTCTTGAGGGAGATGCTTTCTCCTGCTCTCAGCACTCCTTAGCTGCCTGTAGTTCTTTGTCTGGGGTGGGGCCCCTTGAGAGTCCCCCCACACTCAAGGAGGGCCTCCCTCCTCAGTTAAACCTTTCTGGAAACACCATCATAGACTTGAACTAAGTGGATGGTTCCAGGCACGGTGGTGACACCTGTGACCCCAGGACTTTCAGTATCAGGGTTTTGTGGCATTGGACAGTACTTGACTACAGTCACTCAAACAAGTGGCTTATTGTCCCTGAAATGAGAAGTCTAACGGCATGGGTGTGGCTTGGTGGTAGAAAGTCTGCCTACCATGCTCAAGTTCTGGAGTTCAGTCCCTAGCACTGAAAATTATCAAAAGTCTGGAGGCAGACCAGCCAGCCACCATCCCTGATGCCATCCAGGGTCAAATTCCAACGCACTGCTCTCCATCGTAAGCACACATCTACCCTACCATGTGCTCTCCATGGTTAGCACACATCTACCCTACCATGTGCCCTCCATGGTTAGCACACATCTACCCACCATGTGCTCTCCATCACTAGCACACATCTACTCTACTATGGCTGTACTCTCCCATGGTTAGCACACATCTACCCTTGCCATGGCCGAATCCCAGTAAGAAAGCAAAGAGCAAAGTCTCAAGCCAACTTCTTATGGAGTAAACTGGCTTTTCCCCAAACTTCATCAATTATATTTCCATGTTAATCTTATTGGCTAGAAGTACCTTACAGAACCACCCTGGAAGATAGGAAGTCTGGATAATAAATTGCCACTTACCCTCAGTTAGATCCATTTTATGATGAGAAGAAAAAGCAAACCAGGTATGGTGGTGCACACCTATATTCCCAGCACCGGGGACGCTGAAGCGGGGGTCATGAGCTCCAGGCCAACCTGGAGTACTGTGACACCTTTCCTCCAAAACCAAAATATATAAGTAAATTACAAAAGGGGCTTTTCGAGATGATGTAATCAACTGGTGACATCAGACAACCCAAATCAACAAACAGAGGACATATATTTACTATTCAGATGTAACCCCGCGTGAAGCGTCCAAACAGGCACCTAAACAAAAGGCCACGCTCTGATTATAAGGCGCATATGTGCCTAGCCTGTCTTTAGAAGTTTCCTGTCCATATAGAATTTAGCAAATTGCTGGCCCAGGGATTACCCAGAATTCCGCGGATCATCTAGTTATTAAGCATGGAAAGCCAAGTTTCAGCATCTATAATATAAAGCACAGGATGTTCTAAAAATGGGACTTGTCATAAGGACTTACATGACTGAGCTAGAAAAACCGCTCTGGCCCAGGGACAGAAAGATTGGTAGGCACTGAGTGATGAGCTTCATCTATAATTTAGTGAGCTCCACTCATTCACACACTTAGACATAGCCTGACAAGGAGAAGGGCTGCCTCCTTCCACTTGCTGGTGAAGTCACCAGAGCTGTGGTGGTGGTGGCGGTGCTGGAAACTATTGCAAAAAAGGTCAGTGTCACCTGTGTACTAAACGGCTTGAGCTTCAGAACCTGGGCATGCTCCAGACAGAAACTACCCCCACAAGGCAGACAAAACAAACATTAACAAGTTGTCGGGCCAGTGCAAAGAACAACTCATTTCTTATGCAAAGGTCCAGTGGAAATAATCATTAAAGATACAATCACTTGGTCATTTTCCAGAGAGCTTTATCACAGTGTCCTGCCGGCCTTTCAGTGGCTTTCCAGTTGTGTGGTGCACAGCAAAGCTGAGAGAATTGAGCTTCGGGCTGGCGTCCCCTTCCCAGTGACTCAGGTCAGGGAGCGCTATTCAACAGCACCTGCTAATCTTGTTAAATCTTAAGTACCTCTCGGTTTTATGGGTCCACTTACTTTTCATTCCAGCCCTCTTTGACCTTGCTGTCTTTGTACAGCTTGACTGTTACCCCATGAGAGTTACACAGTTAATTCTAGAACACCGGACTGAAGACTGTGTGACCTGCACCACGGGGAAAGATGCACACAATGACGTTGCCCATCAAACAAGATCTAAGAGACATACTGGATTTTGGTCACCTGGCCACTGCATCTTGTCTGTTTTTAAAAGGGGGAAATGGGTTTGTCTTAAAGCCATTTTAGGTGAGTGGAAATGCACTACCCATGAGAATAGAAAAATAGTATATAATTGATCTAGCCACACTGCATAGAAATTAGTCATAGCTATAAAACTATTAAATACATATACCTTATGATCCAACAATTTCACTAATCTAAATTATTTGATTTTTCACAAGGCCATGCTGTGTGTGTGTGTGTGTGTGTGTGTGTGTGTGTGTGTGTGTGTGTGTGTATGAGTGTGTGTGTAAAATGCATTCTAAAAAAATGCCTTTTAATACTGAATCCAACTCTTAGGAGAGTCACATGTCCTGGAAACAGGGTTAGCTTCTAAACACAGTGTCCAAGGATTAAATATGAACACTTCCAGACTGGAGAGATGGTTAAGAGCACTTACTGTTCTAGCAGAGGACCCCAGTTCAGTTCCCAATACCCACATCAAACAGCTCACAACTGCCTGCAACTCATGTTCCAGGGGATCTGATGACCTCTGGCCTCTGAGGGCACCTGCACACACATGGTACACAAAAAATGCACAGAGGTGCACACATACACACAAATAAAAATAATAAATATATCTTTTTAAAACATATGATCAGGAGAAAGTGGGGCATTTGGCTTCAAGTCATAATGTTGGCCAGTGTCTTGGTTACTTTTTATTGCTGTGATAAAACACCATGACCACAGCCACTCAGAAAAGAAAGCATTTGATTCGGCTTACGGTTTCAGAGGGTTGGAGTCCACGGTGGCAGAGTGAAAGAAAAATTGAGAGCTCACATCTTGATCACAACCACAAGGCTGAGACAGAGCACTGGGAATCACAGGAGAGTCTTCAGAAACCTCAAGCCCACCCCAGGGGCACACCTCCTCCAACAAGGCCACACCTCCTTCCCAAACAGTTCCACCAACGGGGGAACAAGCATTCAAAAATATGGCCAATGGGGGCCGTTCTCGTTCCAACCACAACCAGAGAGAAGTGAATTAAATGTCAGTGATATTGAGAAAGGCAAAGAGACTTTTGTTCAGAAGTGTGCCCAGTGCCACACTGTGGAACAGGGAGACAAGCACAGGACTGGACCAAATCTGCACAGACTGGGCAGAAGACAGGTCAGGCTGCTGGATTCTCACACAGACGCCCACAAGAGCAAAGGCATCACCTGGTGAGAGGGTACCCGGTGGAGAAGCCCAGGAAGTGCATCCCTGGAACAAAAGTGATCTTCACCTGATGAAGAAGGGAGAAAGGGCAGACCTGACGGTTCATCTTAAAAAGGCTACCGATGAGTAATAGCCTGACTTATTACAAAAACAAAATGTGTAACAAAGTGAATTCATACACCAGACTTCAGACAACGAAATGCTAACAGAATATTTCTGTTGTACAGTGCTGATTTAAGTAAAATTGGAGTGCAGTAACATGGATGTGATCTTTTTTTAAAATAGCAACTCAATTCCATAAGCATCATCACTGCTTTTCCTGTCTCAAAATAGGATGGGACTCAATTAGCAATGTTCGACTTTCCACGAAGTAGGAGATGCCACCTCAAAGCCTACTGGAAGGTTTTATAGTCAGATTTGTAGAACTGGGCATATGAGTATGTTTAAACACTGGAGCAATCCTCTCACCTGTGCATCAGTGTGTGTTCATTGGTCCTTTACAAGTGATGGTGAGAGATAAGGAAAAAAAGTCTACGCCAGTGGTTCTCAACCTATGGGTCATGACCCCTTTGGGGGTAGAATGACCATTTCACAAGGGTCACATATCAGATGTCCTGCTTATCAGTTATTTACATTATGATCCATAGCAGTAGCAAAATTACAGTTATGAAGTAGCAACAAAAATAATGTTATGGTTGGGGGTCACCACAACATGAAGAACTGTATTAAAGGATTGCAGCATTGGGAAGGTTGATCTGCACTGCTCTTGACAATGTCAGTTTAATTAGAATTTAATTACCCCTGAAAGGCCTTTTAGTGTGGTTTACGACTGATAGAAAATAAAGAGTACTTACTGCTTCTTACTTTGTATAGTTGATCTGTAAGTTCAGATGCTCTTATAAGCTGGCATGGGAGAGCAGCAAGTTAGACTTTACTTTTTAATTCTTTATTGTCTAATTCATAAGTCATAATTCAGAACTGTTCTTAAACACCCACTCAGAAATACACAAAACTAGAACTATTGTGTATGTATGACTGGTAGTGGTACTTTTTGCCAATTCATTAGATAGATTAAAATAAAGGAGATAAACTGTAAATTATCAGCAGTAAAAACATAACATATCTACTATACATATATATATATATATACACCTATAAATATGAATGTATGTTTATATAGTCAGGGCTGGGGAGATGGCTCAGCAGTGAAGAGCACTGGCTGCTCCTCCAGAGGACCTGGATTTAGTTCCTCCCACCCACATGGCAGCTCACAAGCCTCTGCAAGTTCCACCATGGTCTCTGCTTCAGTTCCTGCCTCTGGGTTCCTTCTTGGGGTTCCTGCCTTGGCTTCAGTCAGCCCAACAAACCCCCTTTCCTCCAGCTAAGTCGCTTTTGGTCGTGGAGTTCATCACAGCAGCGGAAACCAACTAGGTCAGTCTCATCCTGAAGACAAACTGTGTAGTTTGAAAGGCAAACCTGACACCATGCAGCTTCTTGAGGCTTCTCGGGCAGATGCTACTAGACACTGTCCACTGAGCCTCTTCACAGTCTCCCCTCAGCTTCCGGTAACAATGAGCCGGTATTCACTCCAGCAGGAGCGCACTGCACTCTCCTTCGGTTGTGACGCACTACATCTCGAGTACCACTGTGCTTGATTTACTTTGTAAATTACACAGAGCGGCACTGTGCTGTGAGCACGTTCCTGAGATGGTTTGTACGTCATGAAAATGAGCAAATGAATAAATCATGTTAGAATGCCCACGAGGGCATGTGTGAGGGTGTCACAGGGGTTAAACTTGTTAACGCAAGGGTCAACAATGGCAACACGATCAGTTAGTGGGGAGAATAATCTTCGTCCAGATGCCAGAGTAGAATCCTTTAATCCCCTGGCTGAGAGGACACACTTGGCCTGCTTACACATCACGTTACTAAACTTTATCCCTGCTCACTATTCTTGCAAAGCAATCTTACTACCAAGATTTTGTTCTAGCCTTAGAGGCCATGTTTTATATACAAATAAAAAATATCAAGATTAAAACAGAATTTCTTCATCAGACTCAGAGGGGATTTCATCAAACTCCCGAAAAAGCATGTAAAATCAGTTAATCCCACTGGAGCTAAAAGTCTTAAGGACAACAACCTGTATTACATGAATTCTTGTAGAGAAAAATAAACTGTAAATTACAGGGAAATGCGTGATCTGCATCATCCAGTAACACCTACCATGGATGCCTCTGTACCTATGCACAGTGTTTAGAGCAAGAAGTTTAATTCCAGAATATAAGAAATGTGGATTTATAGTTCGGGAAACACGTTCTTTTGACTGGATCTCCTCTCTCTTCAGTTTAGATCCACCCAGCTCCATTCTGAGGAGCTACCTGTACACCACCATTCTTCTGAAATCCAGCCCTCAGGGTCCTTCCCAGCGCCTACTGTCTTCTCCTCCTCTTCCTCTTTCTCTTCCTCCTCCTCCTCCTCCTCCTCCTTCGCCTTCTCTATTTTCTCCTCCTCTGCTTCTCTCTCCTTTTAAGACAGTTTCACTATAGCCCAAGCTGACTCAAATTCTGGATCCTCCTGCCTCAGCCTCCCAAATTCTCGGATTACCACCACACAACTCTAAAGAGTGCCCAGGACCCTCCCAGTGCCTGCTAAACCCTCCTGTCCTTCTTCCCTCTCCCTGGGGAGTCGCTTTCTCGCAGACCCTGAGAGACCCTGTCTGCTAGCTCCTCCCTGCCGTGCCTCACAGAGCACAGACCCCTCAGCCTTGCCCTGCATGTATATCCTTTCTTCTGTCTACTCACTCAGAGGGGAAGACTTCTGGGACCATGTTAAGAACCTCAGTACACACCATCTTGTCCCCCAACACAAGCCCAATCACTGCCCCCAAAGTCTCTACTCCTGGCTCTTAGATTTTTTTATAGGCAAGATTTAGTATTTGAAATTAGTAGATAACCCCAAGTTATCACCTTCTGATGTTGTTCTTGGCAAATGTACCAGCCTAAGCAAACACGGGCGCGCACGCGCGCACACACACACACACACACACACACACACACACACACACGTGTCACAACACCAGAGGACAGCACTAATGCTATGGCTGTCATTGCTAGGCCACCCTCAACTCTCTCTCTCTCTCTGAAATACCGTGACAGCACAGCTGACCCACAATCCCATTATCTCCTGCCTGACAACATCCGCTGAGTTACGCAATTTCTCCATGTCTCAGTTTTCTCATCAGTAAAATGAGAATAAAGGGCCCTGCTTGTAGAACTGGTCTGAGGATCAGAGTTTCTTTTTGAGAAGAGATTCGCTGCCCAATTCTGTTCAAGGAAGGGCTTGCTGCTCAGCTGCCAGGAGGATGGTTGGTAAAGCCCTCAAGCTCCCCACATCCCCAGGTGTTCCCAGATTCAGAATGGGGCTTGAGGAGCCAGGGGTGTGTACAGTAGGCCGTTCTGGCTAAGGCAGGATTTGCCTCCAGCTCCTGGGCTGGTTGGCTGATGCTGCCGAGCCTATGTTACAGGCTCGCTTCTCCTGGCTCTCTGCCTTCTCCTCAGAGGTATTAATCCCTGATAAGCACCCCACATCCAAACTCTGCTTCAACCACTGCTGCCAGAGGAGCCGACCTGTGGCGCTGTTTGTTGCACATTTAGAGAAGCACCTGGCAGGCACAGCAGGAGAGGCGCCCTGGGCAAGTGCTTGTTAGACAAACGGAGAAGCCATCTGGAGAGGAGCACCTCCACTGGGCATCCTCTGGGGACGGTTGAGTTTGGCATCAGCTGAGGCCTAGCCAGTCATGAGGATGATATACTGATCTGCTACCCAATACGGCTGTTGCTATATATTGCTAGGCTCATGATTTAGGACTTTTCGCCATTATCTTCCCTATTTTTGATCACACAAATTCAGTTTTTCATCACTCTCAGGAGTATACTCTGGCATAAATTAAATTATAAATTTAATATTTTAACAATTCTGACTAATGTCTAACATGATTTTAGGTTAAAAACCCATAGGCTGTCTAGAATTAGCCTCCTCAGGATAGGAAGACCCTTCAGGGCAGAGTCAACCCAAAGAGAACAATAGCTCCTGGGCTGTGGACCAAGGTGTGGATGAGTGGCTGCAACACAGGGGTCTGGAGGCCTCACCACTGTGAGGTTGGGTTTCTGCGTGCACATCTGTGGTCACGCATTTGTCTGCAATTCATTTGTCTGCTCATTCATTCGGACAAGAGATCATGAGGTCAGGTTCTCACAGCCATCCTGCCTGCCGGGTTCTGACCCCCTGAAGCGGGAGGTTGGTCACAGCAGACAACAAGCAAGACCACAGAAGGAAGGGAGACCAGCACTGCCGAGGTGAGGAGCCGGACTGGGGCTCAGGAAAGATGACATTTGAGCGGAAAATTTAAAGATGGAAATCCAGAAGAAAAAAAAAATGCCTGCAGCAGCACATTCTAGGCAGAAATCAGGGCAAGTGTCAAGCCCCTGGAGAATTAATGCCTGGGAAGACTACCAGAGAGGCCATTTTAGCTGGACAGTGCTCAGCAGGGGAGAGTAAGGCGCCTGGGGTAAGCCGAAGAGGAATTCCAATTTCCTTCTGAGGGTCAAGAGAACTCCCATGTGACCTGAATGGAGCCGACAGATACACAGCTTCTACTTTCAAAAAGTCATGCTGACTAAGAGCAAGTTCCCCCATGATGGAGGAAACCAAATTACACTAGAGTAAAAGATGTGGGTACTTCCGATTACTGGGTGATGCTCCAGTTTAGCACCATGCCATAATTACTCTGGGCTTTTAGGTGGTCGTATAGCTGTTTTATGAGCTTTTATTAGAACACTAAGAATGAGCAGTACTATAGATTAAAATCCTCACTAGACCTGAGGAAAAAACCACTTAGGAACACAGCTCATGCCGCCTTCCCACAGGCTCATTCCTTCTCATTTTCATTTACAGCGTACCATTTGTAGTGTTAGCTAATCTTATAAACCAGCCAGTGTCACCCCTCAGCTGTTACTCCTCTAGAATAATTACTAGCTCTAGGATGTTGGGGGGGGGGGTGACACATATTTTTCTATAGCATCATGACCCAAAGAGAAAGGGATGAGTATGTGGCCTCTTGAGGCATCTGAACTCACGCATTTCTGTATCCCAAGGAAGAATCATATATAAACAGAATGCGTTTGTGTAACATTTCTTGCTCTTTGGACTAGGTGAGAACTGCCTGCCAGATCTAGCTACTAAAGCCAGGTGTGGAGGAAGAAGCTGCTTAGGACAGGCAGCCCAGCCCTAGTGGAAGAAACAGGAAATGTCCACAGGGCCAGGAATAAAATAGGCTGGTCCAGAGAAGAAGATGGGATTCTAGGGGAAGTATACCATCTTACATTAAATGCAGGGACGGGACAGAACTGTCTGGGAAGAACTGTATGTGAGAAAATTCCAGACTGGCGTCCAGAAGACCCCTGCTAACCAAGAAGAGTGAGAAAGCAGGGAGCAAGCAGAGAAGCGTGAAGCTTGCCCATCTAATAAGCACCTAAAAGCAAGTATGAGGTAGCTGTTTTCCTCATGATGAGGTTCTCTCTGGCAGAAACTTTCTGGGATCAAGCTAGAGTGGTTGTACACATCTGTAATCCTGGCACACAGAAGGCTGAGGCAGGAAGGATGATAATTTGGGGCCAGCCTGAGCTACACAGTAAGAGCTCATCTCAAAACACACAGGGACTTTGCTTCCTCCCCCTAAGTTACTTTTATTTCTTCTTGGTAATAATAGAGAGGTGGCTTTTAAGAAAAGATGACAACCTTTACTCCATCCCATCTCTATGCTAGGCAGTCTTGAAAAGTGGTACCCAGTCCAAAGCTTCCTCAACATATAGAGTCCCAACGAGTTCTCAGGTTCAGGAGAAAGCAGAGCTACGAACATTGTGAATGAACAACACGTAAGAAGCATAATCAATGCAGACTGTCAGTTCCAAATTCTTAATTCAAAATGTCTCCAGGCTGCAGGAACAGCTCAGTAGTACAGGGTGTGTTCATACTGAGTACCACAAAGAAATACTAGAAAGCGTGTTCTTCCATAGTGCACTCAGGCTATGAGGTCTGCATTCACTTGAACAGCTCTGTTTGAAACCATCAGATGGGCTGGACTTCGATGGGAGTGTGCTACCTGATCAAGAATGTTGGAACTAGTGTCTGAATTCAAAGCACTAGAGCCTCCTTTTCTTACAGGCAGCATGTCAGCAGAGATGCTCTGAGACTCATTCTGAATACTGCCACATGGAAGCAACAGTGTGCGGAGGCGGAATCTATTATACAGATGTAGGGACGGAAGATGGATTTCCTTTGCCTTCCTAGTTCTTTCCTAGCCTATGAATTAAACTGACAAAAGACAGATTAAGAAGAGCGAAATTATACTTAATTATGCACAGTCATGAGAGTCTCAGAAAAATAGGAGAATCAGAGAGGGAGCAGATGTCAGAAGCCCATACAGCACCCTGAGCTATGGAGAACAGGGTTTGGGGTGGGGGTAATGACATGTTATGGGAAAGTAGGCAGGAAATGCATAGTGAATAAAGGTTGTCTGGTTCTGTGGCCTCTCCAGGCATAAAATCATTCAGGGTATCCCTCTTCCTGATATAGGTAATTATTAATACAATTTTCCTTCCCTTATAGATGAAAATTCCTTTTCAGAGCTGCCCCTATCTGCAAATTCTCAAGATAACCAGCTGAAAATATGCCAAAGGGGTATATTGTGGGTAGACTATTCAATGATATTTTGTGTGTCCTTAGCCCTAACATTACGGTAACAGTGGTGCCCGTGAGACACACAGAGCTAAACATTTTAAGTGAAGATATGCATGTGGCTGGTCCTTATTTTTGTGGTGTTGTTGTTTTGCTATGGGCAGAGGGTGGTCTCACTATATAGCTTTGGCTTGCCTGGCGAGCTCACTACGTAGACCAGACTGGTCTTTGAACTCACCAAGATCTGCCCACCTCTGCCACCCCAGTGTTGGTATTAAAGAGCATACTAACATGCCTGGCCTTTTTAATGAAAGTAAAACATTAACAAAACAGCAACCACAGCAGAGCCTAGCTAAACATGCAAAACACATGAGCATTCAAATGTGAACATCAAGTTTAAACTTCCATGTTCTTTGTAGAAGCCATCCTCAGCTTTGAAGAAGGCTGGCAACCTGTGTCACCTAGATGTTTCCTCCTGAGCACCAGGCAGATGCTTCCTGACTTCCCTCTTGTGGGTCAGGGACTCTAAATCCCCGAGGAACAGTGTCTCTTCCACCAACCCAAGTCATGCAAGTTCCCACAAAACTACAAGATGAAAAAGCCCTTTATACCACCAAACAAGAAAATAAAATCACAGAACCCACGAAAGGGAGGACTATGCACCAACAATTGAAAACAGAAGTGTCTAGAACAATGAGGAGCGTGTAAAGGGACTTGGGGTCCAGCCTCACAAACCCGTCACACTCCCAGCAGAGAGAGCTCTGGTCTCAGATCAGCAGTTTCTTGGAACTACCCGGAGGTGAGCTGGAGAGAAGGTCGCCGGTGCAGGCAATAACTCTCGGAACTGGCACAAGACTGGCTGTGAGGAGTCTCAAAACACCTTCCGTTCACAATGCCAGCTCTGGGGGCAGGAAGCTGGGTTCTGCCTCCGATTTGCCAAGCTTTTGTTACCGTTCACAGAAGGGAGCCACCCGGAAGGGGACAGGGGACATGGAACTGCACAGTCTTTGAAGCCCTGCACTCTCCCAGGGAATGGGTCACAACTATCTTCTGGGGGGGGGGGGGGCACTTTCTGAGATCAGTCCTTTCCGTGCTCTGTAATTAAAACACATGCAGGAGGCTGGGTCTAGCTTCCCCATAAATAACAGAAGTTAATGAAATGTTCAGAACCAGTGTTGACTGCCAAGTTTTACAGCTGTCTCCTAATTGTTTGGGTATGAGAAAATTCTGTGTATGTCTAAAAGAATTATTTGATAACCAGGCTATAGTTCCTAAAATAATTAAAAACTGTAATCATGTTTTGAAATCCAGAAAAGTTGCTTGGTAAATGTGCCCTCCTACCTAAGTAGGCAAATCAAAGAATGCTGAGTTTGGGTATTTTGTTGCCTTTTGTGAATATTGGTCATAAGAGCATGGACTGGCTTAACAAAAACAATTATTAAGAACTAAATGCCTGAATGAACTTACAGCACTGTGCAGGGCCCTGCTCCTCAGAGTGGGCTATGGCCTCCCTTCCCAGCCCAGAGTCTGAGGGAATCAATGTCATGGGACAACAAACACAGCAAACGCTTTGAGAGGTTTAATTTTAATAAATATTCAGGCACAGTAAGCATATCAGGTTTATATTGAAATTAACTGGGCAATACTGAACAGAGTGCAGGGACATTCTGAGCTCGTGGCTACCCCCATGGGGCTCTGGGGGGCCATCCTGTTAGAGGTACTTGGTGGAATGTTTACAAATCTTGGCTCTTGAGTCCCACTTCTTACAGCAATACAGATAAGGTGCTGGCTGGGGTACAGGCGGGCATCACTCTCCTGGAACCCTCAGAAATCTGCAAGCACAGATGGCAAGTCTACAGGATCAAAAGGGACAGAGGCAGGCTCCTGTTTTTAATCTGAGAAGCCCATCTTCAAGGTCCTACTTGCACATTTTTCCAGACCAATCACGTCTGACTGCCGCTGCTTTAGACTTTTAGTTCCTGAGAACTTCTAAAAAGAAGTTCCTAGCAGAAATGTTGTTCATCGTGAGTTCTGGCTGTATTTCATAATCAGATCATATTCTTGGTTAATCTTTTTTTGGAGATAAATGCCTATAACCAAGGCAAAGTGAAATGTTTGCCTGTCTCTCATTCTAGGAACTCAGGAAAATTCATTAATTCGCTAGTAGCTTTACTGTGTAGGAAGTTGTTCAACCCTGCTTAGATTTTAGCTACAAAGACAAGCTTTTAGGCTTTCTCTCTTATGTAAAATTAACCATTTAGACTGACTGAGAAGAATCAAGCTTTTTTTGTTTGTTTTAATAAAGGGCAATTTATCATGTTGACACAGGCCAGGCTGTTCTGCACCTCGCTAATTCTTTTTTTTTTTTTCTTTTTTTGGTTTTTTTGAGACAGGTTTTCTCTGTGTTGTTTTGGTGCCTGTCGTGGATCTCACTCTGTAGACCAGGTTGGCCTCGAACTCACAGAGATCTACTTGGCTCTGCCTCCTGAGTGGCTGGGATCAAAGGCATGCGCCACCACTGCCCAGCTTGCTAATTCTTTATACCCCTAGGATGTAAGAAGCCCATCTTCAGCAACCCAATATCTTAAACTCCACTCACAAACAAATCTAAGGGTTATTCTCCACTCTGAAAAGCCACGTATCATGAGGTTTATTTAGCAGCAACACCACACTAACCCCACTGGTGTGGTTGGTACCCCTCACACAGCCTTTCAGAACTAGAAGCTTCTAAGCCCTAAGGGAAGCTTGGTGACAAACTGTCAGAGCTTTGTGGTGGGCACTGCTAGGTCCCCTTGACGGTCCCTGCCCTGGGTTCTAAACTGCCATTCCTCTCACCTGGGCCAGGCAGGAGCCTCCCACTCCCTGGCCCCCCCCTCACTACCTGTTGCCCGTTCCCTGAGGCCCTTATCACATCAGCTGAGGGACGCATCGACGTCAGAGGGTACAGATCCAGTGTGTGACTCAGCAGCAGTATGCTTGCCCTGCACATGCAAGGTCCTGGGTTTGCCCCCACAAACCCCCCAAAACAAGCTTCCTCTCCCTTGCTCAGAAATTTCCAGTGTCTTCCCATTTCCTTGGAGTAAAAGACCTTAGCACTCACTTCTGCACCACCAGCCCAGCAATGCCCCAGGGTCCCACCTTGGGGCTCTATCTTTACAGTTCCTGCCGACAGCAACCTCTTTCCCTGGAGGTCCCGCCCTCCCTCCCACCCTCCGTCCTTCCTTCAGAGTTCTTCTCAATGTCACTTTACCAGACTACCTACCCTACTTAGACAGCCCCCTCCTACACTCTCTCCCTCCCTGCCTTATTTTTCTCCACAATCTTTACTACCCGCATAATTGCGTATTTTCGCCTGCCTTTCCTCACTAGAATGTAATCTCAACAATGTCCCTGCTGCTCCTCAGTTTCTGGTCAACAGCAGGCACTCAAGTCTTGCTTTAGAATGTGCGAGGTGCTCTTCTTGGAAAGGTGTGTTTACTAATCCGCACAGTAATTCAAGATAGGCATCATCATAGTTATCATCATTATCATCATCTCTAATGAAGAAATTAAAGCATGCTACTATCAGTAGTAAGAGGCAGAATTTGAACCCAGGACACCAGCCCTTTATAATCCCCTTGATTATTACACCACTCTTAGCTAATGGCAAATAATCACTTTAGGGCTTTTCCCTATACTAGAGTCTTAGAAATTCAGATAATCAAAGCATGACTTTAAAATATCAAGTTTCCTATAATTGCGATAAGTTTGCTATCAAGTTTCCTATAATTTCCTATAATTCTATAATCTTAGAATAATAGGTGTTTTTTTTGTTTTGTTTTGTTTTTTTTTTAGCTCAGACTAGTAAACAAGAGCAAAATAGGAAGCACAATGACACCTCACTTCGGCCTCTAATTCTGAGGCCCGTTTCCACAAAGGCTCTCTGGATTCCAGGCATGCTCGGGTAATTCCCCCGCACCACGGAGATTACCATGATTAACGCTGGTCCATACGGTAAAACAAATACAAAACTGCAGGGACGCCAGGCCGCACGAAGGGCCCCTTTGGGACTGTAGCAACTCACCCAAGGCCCTTGCTTATTAGTGTGGCGACTCACCCAGTGCACGGGGTAAGACAAGGATGTCACCTAACAGAGGGCACGCTGATGCAGCCTTATCTGAGAAGTTACATAATAATGCTAGTGTGGAGATCCCATACAGGAGTCTTAGAACGAAGAAGTGTGTGCCCTGGGAAGTATTCCATAAAGAATGTCGGGGGGCTTTCTGTGAGGCACTCATTACCCCAAACTAAGCAAGTGAAGTAAACTAGCTCAGGACAGAGGCCGTGTCCAGTTGAATTTGCGATTTGGCCAGGCACCTGCCGAAGAAAGCTTCTAGGACCCGACGCGGGCCTGCGCTTCCCCGGGGAAGAGAGCCTTGCTCGGCGTTCCGCAAACTCCCTCCCCGGAGTCCCACGGCTCTTTCTTTAGGGTCAAATATCTCCTGCAAGCCTTGGACCCTGCGTTCTCTTTCTCCTCCCCACAGTGAAACCAACCTCTCCTCCCACTCGGCTGGAATTCTCTGAAAGAGAACACGCCGGGTCTCCCGCTTTGGGGTCCCCCATCTTCTCTGGACCAGGCTCCCCACCGTCCCCCCCTCCCGCCCCCCCCGAGGTGGTAGAGGGTGAGAGATTAGGCTGCCGCCCAGGAGTGTCCCCACACCTGTCACCTGGCCCACCTGGGCCCTCCCTCCCCGCCCCCCTTCCCCGGCCCCACCCACCTTCCCGCCGACGAGCCACCGCCCTCCCCGGCCTCCAGCCACGGTCCAATGGCCGTGGGGCAGGGCACGCTGAG
>CABHPQ010173041.1:536-40359 GCA_902168405.1 Peromyscus aztecus
CAGATTCAATGCAATCCCCATCAAAATCCCAACACAAGTCTTTACAGACCCAGAAAGAATAATACTCAAGTTCATATGAAAAACAAAAAAAATTCAGGATTGCTATAACAATAAAGCAGCCCCTGGAGGCATCACCATCCCTGACTTCAAGCTCTATTATAAAGCTATAGTAATAAAAGCAGCTTGGTATTGGCATAAAAACTGACATGTGAACCAATGGAATTGAACTGAAGACCCTGACATTAATCCACATACTTATGACCACCTGTTTTTGACAAAGAAGCCAGAACTGTACAATGGAAAAAAGAAAGCACCTTCAACAAATGGTGCTGGCATAACTGGATGTCAACATGAAGAAGGTTGCAAATAGATTCATATCTATTAACATGTACAAAACTCAAATCCAAGTGGATTCAAAGATCTCAACATAAATCCAATTGCACTGAACGTGATAGGAGAGAAAGTAGGAAGTAGTAATGAACACATTGGCACAGGAGACTAGTTCCTAAATAACACCAGTAGCACAGACAGTGAGAGCAACAATTAATAATTGGGAACTCCTTAAACTGAGAAGCTTCTGTAAGGCAAAGGATGTAGCTAGAGTTTTTCTGCCTGGCCCACAGTCAGGATAAATCTCTTTCACCTGCCAGTCCCACAGCCACTCAGACCCAACCAAGTAAACACAGAGACTTATACTGCTTACAAACTGTATGGCCGTGGCAGGCTTCTTGCTAACTGTCCTTATATCTTATATTAATCCATTTCTATAAATCTATACCTTGCCACATGGCTTGTGTCTTACTGGCATCTTTACATGCTGCTTGTCCTGGCGGTGGCTGGCAGAGAGTCCCTCTGCCTTCCTGTTCTTTTAATTCTCTCTGTTAGTCCCGCCTATACTTCCTGCCTAGCCACTGGCCAATCAGTGTTTTATTAGCAACACATTTGCCATACAGAACATCCCACAGCAAAAGGACATGGTAAATAAGACAAAACAACAGCCTATAGAATGGGAGAAGATCTTAACCAACACCACATCTGACAGAGTGCTGATCTCCCAAATATATAAGGAATTCAAGAAAGTAGACATCAAAATGCTAAACAATCCAATTAAAAATGGGCTACAGAACTAAACAGAATTCTCAATAGAAGAATCTCAAATAGTTGAAAGACATTTAAGGAATTGCTCAACATCCGTAGTCATCAGGGAAAAGCAAATCAAACGACTCTGAGATACCATCTTAGACCTGTCAGAATGGCTAGGATTAAAAAATCTGAAGATAGCTTATGTTGGAGAGGATGTGGAGCAAGGGGAACACTCCTCCACTTTTGGTGGGAGTGCATACTTGTACAGTCACTTTGGATATCTGTATGGTGCTTTCTCAGAAAATTGGGACTTGATCTTCCTCAAGACCCAGCTATAGCACTCTTGGGTATATACCCAAGGAATGCCCAATCATAACACAAGGATATATACTCACCTACGTTCATAGCAGCATAATTTATAATAGCCAGAACCTGAAAACAACCTAAATGCCCCTCAACTGAGGAATGGGTAAAGAAAATGTGGTACATATATACAATGGAGTGCTCAGCAGTAAAAAACAATGACATTATGAAATTTGCAGGCACATGGATGGAACTAGAAAATATCATCCTGAGGGAGGTAACCCAGACTCAGAAGGACAAACATGGTATGGACTCACTTAAAAGTGGAGGCTAGATGTAAAATAAAGGGTAACCACACTACAACCCATAGCGCCAGAGAAGCTAGCTAACAAGGAGAACCCTAAGAGGGATACATGGATTACCCTGGGAAGGGGAAAAATGAGATCTCTATGAGTAAACTGGGGATGAAAGGAGGCAGCGGAGGGTAGGGGATGTTGAATGAGAACATAAGGGATTGGAATGGTCAATCTGGAACAGGGATGGAGTGGGAGAGCAATGAAAGAGATATCATGATAGAGCAAGACAATATGAGAATAGCTAGAAACTGGGTGATAGGGAAGTACCCAGGGATCCACATGGATAACCCCAGCTTAGACTTCTCTCAGTAGTGGAGTGGTGACTGAACTGGCCTACCCCAGTATTCATATCACTGAATACTCTGTCATCATAGAGCCTTCATCCAATAACAGATGGAAGCAGATGCAGAGATCCACAGCCATGTACCAGGCCAAGCTCTTGGAGCCCAGTTGAAGGGAGGGAAAGGGGATTCTATAAAAAAAGAGGCATCAAGATAATTATGGGGAAACCTACAGAGACAACCAAATCAAACTAGTGGAAACTCATGAACTTTGGACTGACAGCTGCTCCATGGAATTGCACTAAGCCCTCTATATAAGCAAGACAGTTATGTAGCTTGATCTGCTTAAGGGGCCCCCTGACAGTAGGATCAAAATTGATTAGCTTGATCTGTTTGGGAGGCATCCAGGCAGTGGGACCTGGCCCTGTCCTCAGTGCATGAGCTGGCTGTTTGGAATCTGGGGCTTATACAGGGACACTTGGCTCAGCCTGGGAGGAGGGGACTGGACCTACCTGGACTGAATCTACCAGGTTGAACTCAATCCTCAGGGGAGTCTTTGCCCTGGAGGAGATGGGAATGGGGGGTGGGCTGGGTGGAAGACGGGGGTGGGGGGAACAAGAGAATCCGTGGCTGATATGTAAAATTAAATTAAATTATAAAATAAAAAAATTCATCCCTGGTGTATGTGCTGGCTTTTTAGAGCCTACTGCGTATAATGGGACACCTTGTATAACCTTGATTCAGGAGGAGGGGCTTGGGCCTGCCTCTACTGAATGGACCAGGCTCTGTTGACTCCCCATAGGAGGCCTTACCTTGTTGGAGGAGGGAATGATGGGTAGGTTTGGGGGGGAGACTGGAGGAGTGGGATAAGGGAAGAGAAGGGGATCTGTGGTTGGTATCTAAAATGAATAAAAAATTCTTTAATAAAAAATAAGTAAAATAAAATAAATGTTCTGGGACTACTGATGTGGAAATTGTCAGAAAGAAAGATGAGTTGACACTGAGCATATACTCATCAAGTAAGATCATTATGAGTTACTTCATGATCAGTTTTGTACATAATGTATCTATCTTTTAGAATCTTGGTCTCTGATTGCAATTTCCCCTTTCTCATTGGAAACATTCAAAAGAGGGCCCATGTGTCTTACTTTTAAAATGTACCATAAATTAAACATAATAAATCTCTCATACATTTATTCCATTATTTTGGTTAAGCATATTTCCTGTTTTTCCCTAATGCCATTAATAAAGGCGAAATAAAAATACTTTTAGAATCTGTGCACTACAGGTAAATGAGTCTCCAGAAAAATGAAATTTCCTGGTTGTTTTTTATTTTCTCAGCACCAATGTTATGATGAACCATTCTATACACTTAGATACTGAGGGGGTTCTGGGAAAGATATACTAAAAATATGAGGGTAAACAAAACGATATCTGCCAACAATAAATCCTAAAAGGTTGTATAAAGAATAAGAATTAATTATATAACAAATGAGGCTTCCACTTGGTAAGCAACAAGATAATACCAAAATTATGTAAATTCCTTTGACTTATATCTTTTAGAAATCACATAGTGTAGCATAATTTAATATAAACAAAACCCATTAAATGATGTCATATAGCTAAAGGAATATTTTCAAAGTATATGACTACAACAATTTTTTTTGTTTTCAAATTTCAGATAACATAAAGCCAGTGTAATGCATGTTTCTTTCAATCTAAATTGAAATTCTTCAAGCAGCTGTAAACATGTCACTCTACATGAAAGCATTTTGATGAAAATAAACTATGCCATTAACTAAACAATTTCATTTCCAGAATAAATAAATTAGTGCTAGGAAGGGTAGAATTAAAGGAAATTTAAAAATCAAAAGTAGTTTAATAATGAAACAAATGAGAAAATTTTAGAACTGAAAAAAGCAAACTTCAATTTTTACAAAATTTCCTTGCACCACCATTCTATTTGAGATAACAGGAAATTTTAGCTGATTCTCAAGTCTTTCAAAGGATTAATCATTTTTAGGTGTACAAAGTCTCAATAATAAAATTAAAATACAATTTTTGTTGAAGTATTCTAATTGTCCTCATGATTTTTACTTATCTAAATTACATGCAACTAGTCTAAAAATGATTTTAAAGAAGATCTTACATTAGCAATCCTCATGAAATGATGTTTATTCCAAGAAATGTCATGTTTGACAAATACATTTTGACATTCTAATTACATACAGTAGTTTCTAACAAAACCTCTTTTGCTTGTCATAAGTGCACAGTTGTTCAAATCATTTTAATAGGTGAGTATCATACTACTTAGTGCATTGCTTGCAGTTGGATTCAACAAGAATTTTTCTTTTCTTCTCTTTCTGAGAACTGCGAACTAAATGTAACCACAAAGATGAAGGATCTCTATTAAATATAATCCTATTTATAGTTTTACTGTTATCATGGTGTACAACTTACAGATATTTGATAGAAATTGTATTTCAAATTCTGAAATGTTATCTCTTTCTTTGACTAATCATATACAGTCTGATGCTACCTCAAAATGCAGAATCCCTCCTCTTAGCTGTATAACATCCAAACAATAACTGCTTCACTGTGTACTTGGCTACAAAACTTTCATGCTCCCTAGGCTAGGTAAAACCAACTCATTTTCCTCTTACATTATGTTCAATCTATTATTGGACACACACCCCTTGTACCTCAGAGAGTATCAGTACAGTTCTATAACATCAGGTTAGTTTGCAATTTTTCTCGATGAATTATTTTCTGTTCTGTTTGCTGGTGCATTGTTCCAACTCATCTTTGTTGCTTTCATATACACATGGGAGCTTTTCTAAAGGTTCTCCCATTTTTCATAGCCACTGCTTTCCTGCCTTCTGGATTGTTTTTACAGTTAGGAAAAGTTTCTAGAAGTTGTACTCAACTGGAATTTGAAAAACTTTTTGAGAAGTGGGGAAGTTAATATTTCAGCCCTTTTAGACCAAAATATTTCCATTAAGCTACACAACTCTGGAATGGGGGGATGACGTAGTAGCTAATGTGAAAGCATAAGGACCTAAATTCCCTTCCTAGCATGTAAACAGACTGGTGTGACAGTGTGTGTGTGCAATCCTAGTGTTATGGAGCAAAGCTGAGCTGACCACAGAGTCTAGCTGACCATCCAAGTCTAGCCATAATGGCTACCTCTAGATTCAGGGAGTGACTCTGCCTCAAAAAAGAGTGAATAAAGGATTGAGCAAGAAGTCCCTCTTATCCAATCATACAACTATTATATGAACACTTACAAACACACTTGATTTTATATATATATTCTTTTAAAAAAACTACTAACTTCTGATGCTTAGTATAAATAGTGTTACAGAAAATACATGAATTTAATTTTCCCAGATACTTTTTTGTTGCTATAATAAAGCACAATGACTAAGGCAACTTAGAAAAGAATGCATTGTTCAGAACATAAATTTTCAGAGGGCTAGAGTCTATGGCCATCCTGTCATGGTGTATGACAGCCATCAGGCAGGCATAGTTCTAGAGCAGTAGCGGACAGCTCACAGAACTTACATTGTGAGACACACCACAAAGAAGAGAGAGAACACACTGGGAATGACATGGGCTTTGGAAACTTCAAAGCCTAGCCCTAGGGATAACATCCTCCAATAAGGCCACATCTCCTAACCCTTCCCAGAGAGTTTCACCAGCTGGGGACCAAGTGTTCAAATATTTGAGCCTATAGGTACCATTATCATTGAAACCACCATGACATAGAAAGTGTGTTGCTTAAAATGTTTAAATACAACTCTATGAAAAATAAATGGCAGGTAGATTTTGGCAATGATTCATAGACTAATTTCCCAAAAGAAAATGGAATACGAGCATGCTCAATTTTACAGATACTCATATACAGTACTTTACTTATCTCAGCACTAAAAAAAGGATACTTTCTCAGAAATAATTTTGAAATGTCTCATACAGATAGTGTTAGATTTTAAAGACATTTTATATGCTGTATATAGTAAGCTGATGAGCAAAGTAAAAACCTGTGGACACCATATCTATATTTTCTCTCTGAGTAAAAATTTTGTTGCAATTACATGGATCTCCTTTTCCAAGCTCCTACTCTCGATTTAACATTTTCCTTAAGTAATTGCTGTATATACTCATTATTATTTTGGCTTTATCATTATTGGTTGGTTCTATAAAGTAAGAGTATTTAGGTTCCACAATACTAAATTGAACACTGAATTGACAATGTTGACCCTTGCTTTTGACAGAAGTATTTATTCACTCCCTTCTGATACACACACACACACACACACACACGCACACGATCAGGTGGCAGATTTCACATGAATGATAACCTTAAAGTGTAAAAGGAAATCATTGCGATAGGTTCTATTTCATTCCAAAAGTATTCAGAAAAGTTAACAGACCTCGAATATGTCTGCTCTACTAACAGGTGTCTGGATTGAGATTTAAATCCTGTGCAACAAATTCCAGTGCCCAAGTTTCTCCCACTCCTTTGTACTAGTTTTCATCTTCTGGTTGCTTCTGTATAGGAACTTATGAAGGAGTCTCCCTCCTTGTATAGTTAAGCTGGAGAACAATGAACGTTATTCAATTCTGGGCATGCTTGTGAATTATGCAAAAGTCCAAATGATTTTATGATTGCATTAATTTTAGAAAATAGGCAGTTTTTTTTAGAATTTTTCAACATTGATGATTGTTTGCTAAGTAAATACAGAGTATCTTGGCTGTATAGTCTTTTGATCTTTGACAATTATATTATAATAGATATATATTCCAGTCTTATACTTACAGGATTTTTACATTTTGATTTTTATGACTGGAGAACTTTGATTCATATACCTATGATTAATCATAATGAATAAGTGCATTATTCTTTTAGCCCAGTATTTTACTTCATGGTGTTAAGGCTGTATTTCACTTATTGATATTACAAATAATACTGATATGAATACTTTATGAATTTTTTCTTTTAAAAGATGCCCTTAACGTAATATACATTTGTTTGTGCATGTTTTGGTACATTTTATGACAAGGTAACATTAATAAATTTTTAAATAATAATCCAGACTTTTACACAATACAGGAACCTCAGTTATGGTATTATGATTTTAAAAGAGTCTGGTTCAGTTATCTAATGCATTATGTAAATGTTCTGTATCAGTTTTAATGAATGTGAATTGGCATATAGTCTAGGGTTAATATACTAGTGTAGTGCTAATAAATTGACTAATATTACATGGTAAGTTTTCTCAATTATTCTATGCTTTGCAACATATGTACACCTATGTCTTACAAATGTTGTAGTAGTTTTATAAAATATTTCTTAAAAATATACTCTGAAACTTTATTGTGATTCTTTCTAAGTATTCTTTTCCAGTGAATAAGCTATTCTCTAAATTTCCCTTTACATATGTGTGTATCCTGTATTTGTAATTTTGGTATTTTTCATTTTAGATATTACTCTAATACAACCTCACAGTCTAGTCTTTTGGGGTCTATTAAAATTATATATATAAATGTGTCAACAATCACCCAGCCCATTAGAGGCCTACATGTTTTCATAATTTAGCTGTTCAAAACTGATATCATTCTTTATTATGCTTAATAATTTGTTTAAATTTAAATTTTAAAACTGGCCTAAGATTGTATTTAGCTCCTTTTTTTTCTTTGAATTCTGGTTTTATATGTGGTTTATCTGCTTATAATTCATTGTATATATTAAATATACACATATATATGTATATGGAGATATATATATATATATATATATATATATATATATATATATATATATCCCTGAGTGCCAAGTTTCATTTCCTGGTAAGTATACATTCTGTTAAATGTTTAGATAGCAATTATTTCCTCATGTTAGCATTGTGTAGAGTAATTACACTCAAATGTCTTCAAGGAAATTCACAAATATGGGACAATTACATCTTCTTCAGTGGATCCTGAAGGAACTGCCTGAGACTGTTCTAAATTATTCTTTAAAGTAGTAATTCACTAAAAAACAATGAGAAAAAGAATATTAAATGGAGAAACCAACACCATAGGCATCTATTGTCATTGTCACTTACTTATCTCTAGCAATACGTATAAATATACAGAGAAGTTAAAATGCTCCTCATCTTCTTGGGACTGGGATGCTGCTTGGTTTCATAATGTAATAGCTAACACAGTTCTTCAATTGAGCTGGATTTAGTTTCCCTTTTCACAGCATTGATGGAGAGACAGTTGCATAACCAGAGTTCCCACCGACAACTGTAGTGATTGTAAGAGGTACAAAAGGTATCCTCCAGAATTCCTTAAGCCAGTGACCCCCTCCCTTCCAGTACCTGGATAATATCATCATGTATGTCAAATTGTGGTATGGAATGCAATTTATTGGAAGAGTGTTGCCTAATAAGCACAAGTCCTGTGGTTTGGATAAAAAGAAATAAAAAACTTGAAGAGCATCTCAGAGTACAGGCTCTACTTGCTTTTGAGCTCTTTGAACTCTGTTCACTTATACATCCACTTTGGTTGCTGTCTTTCTTTCCTTTCTTGCTCTTTCTTCCCTTCTTCACTCCTTCTTAATCTATTTATATTCTTACATTATAAACTTGAACTACAGGTTACTATATATGCAGTGTATGCTTTCTACAATACCAAAGTGTTAGCCGTCTGGACCAAAACTCTTATTCCATTGACTGAAGAAACAACATGGACACAAATATTCTGCAGTGAGTATATTATTATATCCAGTATATGATTAAAAACAGGATAGAAGCAGTAATATCTCTCCATATCTCTGTGTATATATGTATGAGGATTTGATCTCATCATTTTCTCTAAATAGTCAAAGCTTTATTGCCTTCCATGAAGAAGAGAATATATAACCAGTTCTTTCCCATTCAGACAGTGTACTGCATGAGTTCCTTCTAATGGCATGGGACACAAGTTAAGCCAGTCATAGGTTGGCCACTCCTACATGCTCTGTGCCACCATTATCCACAGGTCTTGAAAGGACAGATTGTAGGTCCAGAGTTTTGTGGCTAGATTGATGTTCAAGTTTCTCTTTTGGTAGCCTGCTGAGTACTTTCCCATGAGCGCAGGGAACCCTTGCTGAGGAGGGGAATGAAAGATTATTGACATCAGAAGGGATGGAGCACACCAGGAGAACATGGCCCACAGAACAACTAACAGGGCTCTAATGGGTTCACATAGATTGAAGTGTCAAGCATGGGACCTGCAAGGTTCTGTCCTCTGTGTATATATACTGGCTGTTAGTTGTGTGACTCCTAGCAGTGGGAGCGTGTGTGTCTCTGATTCTTTTGCTTCTTCTTTTAACTCTTTCTCTCCTATTGGGTTGCCTGGCCCAGCATAGATATGAGGGCTTTTGACTTTTCTTACTGTATTTTTTTGTCGTGTTTTGTTGTTTCTCTTGGAGGTTTGCTTTTTTTTTTGAAGGGAAACAGAAGGGGTGTATCTGGGGAAGAGGGGAGATGGGGAGGATCTGTGAGGAGGGGATGGAGGGGAAACTATAGTCAGGATATATCATATGAGAGAAAAATCTGTTCTCAAAAGAAAGATAGAAAGGAAAAAAAGAAAGAAGAAAGGAAGAAAGGAAAGAAAGAAATCAAAGAAGAAAGAGAAAAAGAAAAAGAAAAAAATAATATAGAATCAAGTAATAATGCTTCTGTGTTCCCAATGAGAGACTCCCTGACAATTTGAAGAAGGAGAAATTTATCCTTGATATATTAAGCACCACTGTGGTGGTATTGTATTCCCCAAAATATTGTGCACCCTAATAAATTTATCTGGGGTCAGAGAACAGACAGCCACTAGATACAAAGGCTAGAAAATGGTGGCACTCACACCTTTAATCCTAGCACTCCAGAGGTAGACATCCCTCTGGATCTCTGTGAGTTCAAGGCCACATTGGAAACGGCCAGGCATAGTGACTCATGCCTTTAATCCCAGAAAGCGAGCCTTAATCTCAGGGAGTGGTGGTAGAAAGCAGAAAGGTATTTAAGGAGTGAGGACCAGAAACTAGAAGCATTTGGCCTGGTTAAGCATTTGGCTGGTTAAGCATTCAGGCTTTTGAGCAGCAGTTCAGCTGAGATTCATTTGGATGAGGACTCAGAAGCTTCCAGTCTCAGGAAACAGACCAGCTGAGGATCCGGCGAGGTGAGGTATCTGTGGCTTGATCTGTCTCTCTGACCTTCCAGTGTTCGCCCCAATAACTAGCCTCAGGTTTGATTTTATTAATAAGACTCTTTAAGATTTGTGCTACACACCACCACTCATCACCTTAGGTCACTTTTCTTACTCACTAGAGGCAAGGCTCTGACCGTTGTAATTGATACCCTAGCTGATACTAAGCACTACATATAGAGACCAGTCTGAATTATGCCTAAGTACATTATATTTTCTTTCCACACTTCAGTATTTGAGACACAGCAACTACCTGTGTGAGACTTATGAATTGCTTACACAATGCCAGTAGATTGATTTCACATTGATTCATCTCTTGCCATCTGTGTGTTAACTTCTATATAATATCTGACATGGAATTCACCTCAGTGCAAATTTCCTTTTGGGCATTGTTTAGAAGTTATATAGATGTATTGGCAAACTGAAAAACTGCATCTGCTCTAGTACCACATGGTGGCCCATTTTCCCAATTCCTGAGTCTCTCTATCAAATCTTTAGATAATTTACTGGTTCCGTTCCACAATGTCTCCGGCTTGGAACTTTTAAATGATCAGATTGTTGTATTTTAAATGGCTTTCCCTAAAAATTCCCAGAGTAATTTCTTTAATTATAGGTCAAAGTAACCCATAACTGAAATTAGTTTAAGCATTCAAGAAGATGAAGATATATTAGGTTCTACCAAATCAATTGGTGGGGGCATTTAAGGATGTATTTTTGGCATTACTGGCATATTGAGCATGTGTTATTTAAAGCTGTTTCTTAATTTGTTTAAAATTTTACTTGTTACAGCTGAGCATTCCTTTCAGATGCACAAATGGATAGAAACCATTCTTTAATAGATGAGTGAGACCATTTATATCTAACAAACATTCTTATTGGAGCATAGGACAGCACATAATCTCCTTAGTCCACATCAGAGATTTGTAAATATCATCACCCAAAGCACAATACTTTGCTTGTGTGTCTTCTGCTTTTAACATTATAGAAAATGCAATTTGAAAAGTGGATGACAGTTCCTTTTCTCTGGATTGTTATAAAATATGTTAAAGGCAATTTCAAAGGAAAGCCATACATGATATTTTGATTGGAATAGATAATGATTGTTTTCAGGTATTCTGAACAGTGGATTGAAGCCTAGTTATTTTCAGGATTTCTGATCCTTATATTTGTTTTAATGAGATTCCAGACTACCGTGACTTGTGTTACTTGGCATAAAGATGAATGGATGGGATGGGACCACACTGTATCATTCTGTGGTCTTTAATGACCATAATACAGCAGCAACTTTGGCCAAGGCAGCTTAAGTGTTGTAAAACTATGTCTAATGTCTTAAATTTAGACTTAACTGTTACTTTTAGTGTATTATGCACCAAGTGTCTCCCATTAAAGAATATACTTATTTCTTTTTCTCTCTTTATATCTCAATACATCTCTATATCTCAACAAATAAAAACCTGTGCTTTATATATTGGATGGTGTGGTGATATTTTATTTGTGTTGAAGTGTGGTGATATTTTATTTGTATGTTAGTAAATAAAGCTTGCCGGGAGATCAGGGGGGAAAAGGCCAGCCATTTTAAGTAAACAAGAAGTCAGGTAGCACACACCCTCATTCCCTTAGCAGGTAGGCTCTCTGTGTGTTCAAGGACACACTAGGGAGCAGAGTCCAGCATGGTGACACATGCCTTTAATCCCAGTACCAAGCATAGAGGCCTGGAGGTCTGTACAGACAGACAGAAAGTAACAGAGCTGTGTAGGAAGATGAAGTGAGGTAGCTGGGCTACGATAGCCAATGAGAGGGTAGAACAGTGTGGGGGGCCGTTCTCGGGTTCCTCGTGGCTTTACCCAGCAGATCCACATAGAGGATGATTAGGACCACGGGCCTGAGTGCAGGTGTCTGAGATGGTCTGCACTTGGCTGTGCTGGGGGAGGAGGTCATTTGCTCCACCCCTTGGTGTCTCTATAAAAACCCTGGGGCAGAGACAGTCGGGGCCCGTTGGAATAGGTTCCAGGCCCTCTCGAGGCTATCCTTTATTTTCTATCTGTTTATCTCCGCGATATTCTCTGCAATAAATCCTTCTATCTAATATTTCCTGCTGCTCACACTCAAGAAAACTCTGGGAAGCTGTGGGGGTGGTGGGTAAACGCCCCACAGAACAGCAAGGCAATAAAGGTGTGGGTAGACAGGAAGTAACTCGCATTTGGAAGCTGCAGAGTTGGTGAGGTAAGATTGGCTGGTGGCTTTCCCTATTTCCCTGATCTAAGGCTTTCACCCCTATATTTGGCTCCATGTTTTTTATTTAATAAGACCTTTTATAAATTCACCTACAGGATGATCTCAATATGATTAGAATACAAAAATCATGAGCATTCCATTGATTAAAAGCCTGAAAATATAGAAAAGACAAAGCACAGTTTTTCAGGTTACAGGTTGTTGTGTTGATGTGGACTTGACTGTTTGGAGAACTTAGATATTTCTGCTAAGTTATCATATTCATGAGTATCATTTAGTGTCTGACATATAGACAAGGTGTACAACATTTTCATTTCCTATCTGCAAAAGTTGGGTAATGGTATAAACCATTTCATTAAGAGGTTTGGAATTAAATTCATTTGTAGAATAGTCTCAGGCACACAGCTGAGCTTTGATAAATATTAGCTTGAATATACAACAACTATTTGTTAACCATCAATTTGTTCTGTGTGTTCTTTTAATTCCCTGGACAGGTGATTGGGTAAAACTAACAGAGATATAAATATAATACAAATCAGTTTGTAAAACAAGCTGATAACCAAATGAGTATAATGAATAATATACTCAATATGCTAGAAGATATTAAATATTTGCTCAAATGCATTCATGATCTCATACCCTTGGGAGTGACAAGAGAAGTTTTTTTTTCATCTTAATATAAAATATTGAATATTCTGGGCAGGATATATCACCTTAAAATATGGATTTAAACAGAAAATTAAATAATATAACTGAGATAAAATGGAAAATTGAGTTCTAAGCAGAGGAAACGTAGATTCAAAGTCAAAGTTCAGAACAGCAATAAAACAGCTTGGTTTGAACAAAAGAAGAGAACTAAAAATGGAACAAGTAATGTCAATTTAATATGCCCAGTATGAAGAAAAACAGAGCTGAATAAGTGAAAATATTATGAGTACTTTGGGTTTTCCAGAGGAGACAAATAATCCTTATCTATCTATCTATCTATCTATCTATCTATCTATCTATCTATCACCTATTTATCAACATCTATCTGTACAAAAGGATTAGTTCAAATAATTATGGATGCCAAGAATTCATAAGATCTGCAACTGGCAGGAAAGAAGTTGCTTTACTATTCTATTCTCAAAGTAACAGGCTTAACACCAAATATAGCTAAAGTTTTCATTTGAGTTTGCCAAAAATAGCATGTCCATATTTCATGGAGAAGTCTATTAGAAAGCTTTCTCTCTCATTGAATCTGTCTTTTCTATACTCACGTCTTTGTTTGAAGAGGATCATAAATACTGATGTAGGAAATTTACTAACTCTATGAAATGAATTCAAAGCTTAATAAAATCTCAACACACTTTCAGAGACATAAAGGAAAATAGTGTTCGACCAAGTGACTGGCTACTTGTTCAGATTTTTAAAACATGAACTGAGCCTTTACCAAATTTTATGAGTTTGAACTAAGATTTCATGACTTGTCTTTGCTGAACAGATAAAAAGAAGGACTGAGGAGATAGTTCAATTAGGAAAATGCTTACCGTACAGTCATGTGGACCTGAGTTTGATTCTAAAATTCATATTAAAAAGTCTAGCATGGTGATGTTCACTAGTAATGCCAAAGCTGGGGAAGCAATTAGAGGTGGATTATTGTGGTTCAGTGGGCAGCAAACACATCCTACTTGCTGAGATCCAGGCCAATAAGATATACTGTCTCCAAACAAGAGGTGGAAACCTAAGAATGGACATCTGAGATTGACCTTTGACCTCTACACGTGTGCATATACACACAGGTATGGTCATATACAGAGACACACACACACACACATGCACATATAAAATGCAAATAAAGCACTCTAATGATGTATTATGAGTCAAGTGAAGTGAGTAAGAATATAGTAAAGGCAACTTTTTGTCAGTAGAGGGAATATTAGAAAGTATTTCCAGAGATAAGTAGCACTCTGTTGTATAACAGGTAAGAAATGATAAGAAAGGGTGAACATTTTGATGACACAGCCATGAGAATTTGAATATGGATTGTGGAAATACTGTTGACATCAAAGGTAAGTGGAGCTGATGAGTTGTTGGTATGCTCTGATTTACAGGAGTAAGTATATAAGTAGATTTGGCTAGCAAGAGAACAAATTTGTATATTCTAGTGTAATATGTGATGTCTACTGTGTTTAAATTTCTATTCATTGACCGAGATAGTTATTAATAATGAACTAAATTTCAACTCTTGCACAAAGTATATGAATTTTAGCAATTTTCAGAGTTATCCAACTTAGGATATAAAGATGTTAATTATGCCACATCATTGGTGAACCACTTTGACTTTATATAGTACATACTTACAGTTATGCTTAGCTATGTACACAGGAATGTACTGTGAGTCAGAGCTGTCAGAGCAGACTAGACAACTTTTAAGGATACAAATCTGTGTCTTTGGGAGCCTCCTTAGTCATTTTCCTCAGGCAGTTTGCTCCTACTATTCAGGTAGTTTTTTGTATAATCATTTTCCTCTTCTTTGTTTTGGTTCTGGAGTTTCAGTTTGAAAAAAGCTAGTCTCTCAATTTTCTCCTTTCAAAATCATTAAATATAAAGACATAACATAAATTTCCTCTCCATTGTTAAGACTTTCTCATTTCAAATAACTGAATTTTTGTAATATGTCTTCACCATTGATTCTGGTAGTCAGTAAATATTTTAAAGTTTTTACTATATATAGAGTTTTCTGCTATTTTTCTCTTTTCCCATAAAATGTAGACACTACTGTGAATAGATAATTGGTGAACCATCAAAAGGTATAATTTATTTTTTTCTTCCCTGAAATTCTGTATATAGCATGAACCTAAAAGTTTATAATTACCTTTTTTGGTATATCACAGTAGATCAACAATAGTTGAAACAACACTGCAGTTTTTTTTAAGATTTATTTATTTATTATGTACACAGAAGAGGGTGCCAGATCTCATTACAGATGGTTGTGAGTCACCATGTGGGTGCTGGGAATTGAACTCAGGACCTATGGAAGAATAGTCGGTGCTCTTAACCTCTTAGCCATCTCTCCAGCACCAACACTGCAGTTTTTAAAAATCAAATTTATTATTTTGCAAAACTGTCTAGGGCATTTTACAAATTATCTTAACCTGTCCTCCATCCAAGCTAGGTGAAACATCAGAAATTGTACAATTCATATTAAATACCAAAAATAATTCTTATGCTTATTCATTATAGAGTGTTTACTTTTATTTCTTTTTATCAGATATTTATATATTATAGTTTTTTCCTAAGGATAAAAGTCACAGATATAAGATTAGTCAAACCCTTAAGTAGTGCAATAATTATAGCATGAATTGACTAGTAGGCATAAATATTCTTTAAGACCAATAAAGAAGTGCATAGGTTGAAGTAGGAACATGGAACTTGTATAGCTAGGCTGCTGCAAAGAGAGAGGAAATTAGTCTATAACAATTTTTAATTTGTTCTATTTTCTCATGATAATGAAATACCAGATATTTACAGTTGTGGCTTGTACAAATTTACAGTCTGCCAGGCACGAATCATAATTAAATGCTTACCTCATTCTATCCACTTGCATTGCTACTGTTTATGTGCTACAGCCAATTACCATTAAAGACTACATGAATTATTCAGAGAAACATTCCAATGAAATGTGTTTAAATAGGAAGAAACATTTAATAATTGAGTTATTTTCAAAACAGCAAATCAACACGAAAGACTATGAAGATAATGTAGTATTATGTCCCATTCTAAAATCACTCATTTGATAGTGAAAGCAATCTTCATCCCCATTTAAAAGAGGTAAAAAGAAGACCTCAGTCTAAGCAATCAGATAAAATTTCATAAAATGATGATACTTGTTAGTTTTTAGAACTTCTCAATCAGCACCTTGATATTTATCTGACATATAATTCACAATTGAATTCAATAATTTCTTTTCTTTTGTTCTTCCTTTTTTCTTTTCTTTTCTTTTTTTCTTTGAGACAGGGTTTCTCTATGTAGCTTTGGCGCCTTTCCTGGAACTCACTTTGTAGCCCAGGTTGGCCTTGAACTCACAGAGATCTGCCTGCCTCTACCTCCCAAGTGCTGGGATTAAAGGAGTGCACTACCACCACCCAGTGAACTAAATAATTTCTAACAAGAGAGATACTATGGGGAAAAAAACATAATCTAAAAGATATGTTATTATTATTTACAATATGCTTTGGGGAGAGAGACAAAGAGACAGAAAGAGACAGAGAACACATGAGTGAGCAAGCCAGCAAGAGACATACAGAGAGAGAGACTTGAGATGGCAGTAATGTATAGGTGCTGATGCATGTGTGAACATTTGTGTAGAGGCTAAGGGTCAAGCAGGGGTCTTACAACTCAAAATCTGTGGCCTTTTACTTGCCTGCTTCTCACTAATGAAAGGAAGTTGTTTGGTCAGTAAGACTCAGGGACCTCTCACCCTCATACACACACATCCATAAAAATTAAATAAAAAGAACCCAATATGTTTGGCTGGACTCCTGATAATCATTTACCTGAACTTCTAGGTAAAGTCAGCACAGCATGGTGTGGTGGTATTGTGTTCCCCAAAATATTGTGTATGCTAATAAACTTATCTGGGGTCAGAGAACAGGACAGCCACAATATTAAACATGAGGGTAGGCAGTGGTAGCACACGCCTTTAATCCTAGCATTCCAGAGACAGAAATCCCTCTGGATCTCTGTGAGTTCAAGGCCACATTGGAAACGGCCAGGCACCGTGATACACACCTTTAATCCCAGAAAGCCAGCCTTTAATCCCAGGGAGTGGTGGTAGAAAGCAGAAAGGTATATAAGGCGTGAGGACCAGAAACTAAAGGACATTTGGCCTGGAGAAGCATTTGGGCTGGTTAAGCATTCAGGCTTCTAGCAGCAGTTCAGCTGAGAGTCATTTGGATATGAGGACATAGAGGCTTCTAGTCTGAGGAAGCAAGACCAGCTGAGGATCCAGCGAGGTGAGATAGCTGTGGCTTATTCTGTCTTTCTGACCTTCCAGTGTTCACCCCAATACCCGGCTCAGGTTTGATTTTATTAAGAACTTTTAAGATTCATGCTACAGCATGGCAGTATTCACAACTCCTTTATAAGAAGATACAATTACCCTTGTTGGGTATTCAAATCACACTTAAGGACCCCACACCCAGCAGTAGATGACCAACACAAAACAAATTCAGTGGTATATTCGGAAATGTTTTGCTTGCAATGCTTTGTTTGGGCATTTTTCTTTTTACCTTACTTGTCTTTTATTTATCTATTTTGTGCAAAAATTTTGTGTTTTCATAGATTTGTGTGTGTGTGTGTGTGTGTGTGTGTGTGTGTGTGTGTATGTGTGTATACACATGACTGTGTGTGTATAAGGGTGAGTGTGAATGTGTCAACGTATGTTTGGGTTTCTCATGCTTCTTTTTTTCCAGTTTGTCTGATTGCTTTTTAAGATTCTGATTTGTTTGTTTATTTGCCTGTTTGTTTTCACAAAAGTGAAGGAAAAAAGGCCTGGAATTGAATGGGTGAGGTGTTGGAGAAGATCTGGGAGGAGGTAGGGCAAGGTAATCCATGATCAGCATATACTGTGTGAAAAAAAACTTCAATAGTCAGAAAAAGAAAAGATGACTAGTACCCAGCTTATCATAATCCCAATCTTTCAAATCTGTGAGATACATTCTACTCACAAAGGAAAATAAATCTACTAAATAAGTCTACTAAATCAGACTACGATGAGAAAGGCTAAGTTCTTCCAATTGTGAAAAAAAAGAGTGTATGGTATTAACGCAAGTGAAAAACATATACTACAAACTGGGCATTTAAGTAAAGAGGAGCCCAAGAAGATTCCACTGATACTGTTGTTTTTAAAGACTCCACAATTTGTGAAAATACCGATAATAAAGTATGAGAAAATAGCAATAATTCCAAAGTTATCTTTGGGGGAGTGAAGAAATTATACTGCTATGCCACTTAACAGTCTGTATTGGAAATATTTCAGAAGGAAAAACAGAAATATCATTAAATAATAAACATTTATAAATCAATATAATAGTTTGCATCACAAAAACTGATTCAAAGCAAGTCATTTCTTGAAACTAATATACTTATTAATATGGCTAATAATCAATTTTCATTTGTTTTTTTCTTCTCTCTCTTCCACTCTGTTCTATTTATCCATTCAGTTAGTGTTTATAAGAACTTGACAAATAATACAATTTCTGTCCTTCAACAAACCATCTGGCTGCTCTGTGCACCTCCTGTGCATGTCTCATGCCATCCACACTTAAGTTCACACGTCTAGCACTGGGATTGAACTGTTTGCTGGACATTAGGAGGAGACCAGGGACTATATTCACAACAGATTCTAGGAAGCTGAATAAGACCTTATTGAAGGCATTGTTGGGACATTGCCACCTGAGACTAGAGAAAGAATAAGTGGATAATATGTTGCATCTTTTTCATGGGTTACATCAAAGTGGAATAGTACAATCTCTTCATTGAATCTTAATTTCCCCAGACAAACCCACCATGCATTCTCCATCATTCTCTACTTTCTACACTACCTTGGGTACATATGTGGGGATAATTGATTCTTTCATTTGTGCCTCTGAAATAGGTACTTAGTGACTATTCATATTGCTGATCTCTGATTTATTCTACCTCTGGAATTCAGATTTTCAGCTTTTCTTCCACTTGGATAATTAATTCAAGTATTCTCCTTAAACAGACTGAGGGTTTCCATTATAAGGTTAAACTCTGATTAACACTATAATCTCTGTGTATTACCTCTTTATTCTAAAATTGTTTTGGGTGTGTTATGAGCAAGAGTAATAATTTGTAATCCTACCTACCATTTTATATTTGTATAAAGACATTCTGAGTCTGTAAATTGGGTTTATCCTAATACTTTGCCTCTGGGAGTTTTCCTTCTGGACAGATAGACTTAATCATGGTAGAATTGGGAGTATTTTTATTCAAATACTTGGGTCAAATACATAAAGAGATTTCTTTAAAATGTGGTTAGCTTTCTCATCCATAGAAACAGAAAATAAAATACTTTATTATTTATCAATGTATTGTTATGTGATATATGTATTTTGTTCAGCACAGCAAATTACTCAAAGTAGAATAATTTTTAATGGATGTTTGTGTGGAAAGTCTTCAGTCATATGTATTCTGTGAGATCCCCTAAAGAAGCCATCAGTCATGCTCATGATACTTCATTGGAAAAAAAGTTTTCTCATTTTTTTTTTCTTTTTACCTTCTTTCTTTACATCTCTTCCTTTTAAATTTAAATTTGACTTGCTCAAATAGGAGCAAAATTTTAATTTAAAAGTCAGAAAATGAAACTGTAGGTGATTTGTAAAATATATTTAATGATGTAATTAGAAGATTATATTGATTTTTGGGCTGATTATGGGACAGACGTGTATATAAGCTTCATAAATATCAACTCATTGAATGTTTAGAGGTATTTTCTTGAGTTCAGCAGCATTACTAATCTCCACTGGTGTCAGTAGGGATTACGAGTTCAAAGACTAAAGGGAAGCTCTGCATACTATCATTAGATTCTAAGCCTTTAAACACTATACTGTACAGAAAACGGTGTATTTAATGTTATGAATTATAATTGAAACTGAAGTCCATTTGTTCCTTTTCAAATCTCCATTAAGTGAAATATATTTGGAGTATATATGTCTCCTATGAATTTTACTAACTGAAGTGGACTAGTGTCTTAGTTTCCATGCATAGTTGAGGAAGCCTTTTCAAAGACAATGTTTTACAGGAAAAAATAAAGATAGAAAGTAGCAGTGTTAGAGTTCACAAAATGAGATAAATGACTCCAAGTTATTCTTCTATAGAAACTATACACTGCAGAAACATCTAACGACTTGTTTGATTTATATCAGCACAAATAAGATCACAGATTAATTTTGTTTATCACATTGTTTTCCTGTCAACATGTATAGTGGTTGACATATAAAATCTTAGTTATTTCTATTTTTTCTGAATATATTCACTTCTTTTACTGTTTTCACATTCCAGTTATTGATAAAATAAAATTCATTATGATATTATTATAGACTTGGAATTGATGACAATTTTCACAAATCACTGAAATAATTCAACGATTGTGTTTCATGCTGAGATAATGGCTGAATCACTTAGGGTCACATTTTATTTGTACTTAAAAATCTAGTATTTAAAATATTTGATCATTTGAGATATAAATCTTAACTGAAAAAACTCATATATTCATTTGTAAGTTAAAATTTAAGTTTTAATTTTAGTATTGTTTAAGGTTCCTTTTTCAACATCTGTGTCCTTTATCTTTTGTTGTTATTTAGTGTTTCTTCCTAAAATTCCTATTCCATTCCTCCTATCAAGGTCCAATTTTATTCTAATTAGAGTCTAGTTCAAATTTTCCTGGAAATTCTAGTTCCTTGTTTTATAGCTGATTTTATGGGTATTGAGCCTTGCCTTTCGATCTCCTATGTAAGTGAATGCTTTCCCCTTATCTAGAGATTGCTTAATCAGCAATCTGGAATTGACTTGTCATCAAGGGTTTCTAAAGAAATGTTAAATGTTTTCATTTACATACAATGTGAGAAATCTAGGAGCCAAGAGGTACACTGTGATGTTTTAGAACCATCTTATTTTTGAATACTTCTTTTAAATGTCTTGCTCAACTATTTGGTCTTCCTTATAGTCCTTTTTCTTTTCTTTCTTTTTTTTTTTTCAGTTTACCTACATACTTACCTATGAATCTTGATATACTTTGAAATATCCCACTCAAAATAGTTTGTTGATGGTATGTAATACCTTGGAACAAGCAGAGTAAAATGAGATCATTAGAAACTGCCTAATCCCAATTGTCAATATCTAAATGAAGTGGGTCATACACACACAACACTCATACATACACAACACTCACACACACACACACACACACACACCAATCACACACACACTACACATACCACTCACATGCACACATTCACACACACACATTCACACACACACATTCACACACACACATTCACACACACACATTCACACACACACATTCACACACACACACACACACACACACTTCACAACACTCACACACACACTCACACAAGATGAAAGTAGGGCAGCTTGCTGGGAAGAACATGGCTTCAGTAGGAGTGGAAGGGCCTGAGAGCAAGTAGTAATAGGGATTATATGATCCAAAACCATTATATACATGTATGAAACTGTCAAAGAATAAAATTTAAAATAAACTTTTAAACAACAAAAATAAATATAAAATTTTGATCAAAATGCCTACAGTGAAGAGAACACAATTTGAAGAATGTTAAGAATAATGTCAGGGTGACACAGAGGCAGTAAGTAATTAGGGGCCCTATCTATCATGGTAGAGTTTCTGAAAATATCCTGCTTTCAAGGAGACTGCTCTTGCTGGACTGCAGCCAAGTTAGTAATATGCCTTGAGATAATTTAAGGCAATGTACTTAACCTTTCTATCCTGCTAAGCACTTAGGTTGTTTAAGTTTATCCTGCCTTCAAGAGAACAATGTAGCAACCTTCACTATTCCTTAGTGTTGTTGTTGGAAGTTTTTGCTCTTTTGGGGGCCGCCACCCAGCTCCCAAATAAATCACACAAGGAGGCTTATTCTTAATTATGAATGCCCGGCCTTAGCTTGGTGTAGTTTCTAGCCAGTTTTCCTTAAATTAACCCCTCTACCTTTTGCCTCTGGGCTTTTCCTGTTCTCTAACTTCCATAAATCTTCCTCTTATTCTGTGACTTGCTGTGTAGCTTGGTGGCTGGCCCCTGGCGGCCTCCTCCTTCTCTGGCTCTTAGATCAGATCTCTCCTCTCAGATTTCTCCCTCTATATTCTCTCTGCCTGCCAGCCCCAGCTATCCTTTCTCCTACCTTGTTATTGGCCAGTTCTTTATTGAACCTTCAGGTGTGTTAGATTGACACTCTTCCATACTTTTGATCCAGAATGGCATGCATGTGTGGTGTGTGTGTGTGTGTGTGTGTGTGTGTGTGTATGCATCTGTGTGTTGTTTTAATCATTTGCTGAAAACAACAAACAGGTTGAAGGCAACTGAAAAAGAAATATTCCATAAATGTTGGAAGCAACACATGTATATCTCTTGGTTGATCCTATGTGCACTTTTAAGTGCTGTGCTGTGTCAGTTGGAGTAAGAAAAGTAACTTCTTCCCTTTTAAAACTCTTCACTTTTATAAAAAAGTCTCTCTTTTGTTTCTACACTATATTTTATATACTGTTCTGTTAACATAGAACAAAACCCTTTGTTCGGGACAGATGGGACAGGCAGAAAATATGGACAAACCAGATGCACGTTAACAGACAGGCAGGCACCATACATAGGCCACAGAGCAGACTTCAGACAGATGGAAATCAGACAGAGAAAGCAGAGAATTAAAATTTGGGTTTGATCTGGATCAAAGTGCTCTAAATAGAGGTCTCATTTGTTTTTCTTTCTTATTGTGAACTTGATGCATTAAATGCCTAATCAACTTAATACTACCCCAAACAAAGAAAGCTGGAGCAGCAGACACCTCAGGAGAAAAAAAAATATTCTTAAGACATTTCATGGGAATCACAGCACTATCAATACCCTGATTTTGGAACTGTAACAAAAAGTTTCTCCTCCCCTCATGTGTATATATATTGTATATACATGTGTATATATATATATATATATATATATATATATATATATATGCCTTACTTGGATAACTTTTCTAGCAATAGCATTAAAATAGCTTGACGTTGTGCACACAGATTGTACAACTCGTATTCCCAGGTTTCTTCTGTTGAACCTGACAACAATTTAGCTCGTTCCGAGGATGTGCATCTGACAGCAGAAGTCCATTAATGACGGTGCCACAGCTATCACGACAGGCATAGTGCTTCTGTCATGAATATGGATGTAAAAAGTTCACTCACTGATGCTCATGAATCTTATTCTTACATTGACCTTCATGTCCTCATTACTTCTCTATTTTCATATCTACCTTTAAGAAAATTAGTTTTTCCGACTCCCCTATTCCGTAGCTGATTAGAAGTAGCAAATTGAGTAGAAAGGAAGGGATTCAAGAAACACTTTCAGAATAGAAATTATTATAGGACCCAAAACTGGTTAGTTTACAAACCCACCTTAGAATATAAATTATACTACTAACAATCCTTGGAGATTGGAAATTTGAATTAATTCCTCAAAATTCATTTTCTCCATTTATTAAGAGGAAAACAAGGCCAACGTTGCAAGGGCTTTTAATCATATAACATTTGGTAAGTACTTAAATAAAGAAGAGATAAAACAGAAAATTGTTGGCAACCCAATGATTCTTATCTATATATCATAGTAAAACAGTCTTGTTTTACGAGATACAATGAGAAAAATCAACTGATATATTCTGAACTCTCTTCGGGATGGAATGATCCTTTCAAAGGAATCACATATTAGATATCCTACATATTAGATATTTTGCATCTTGACTAATAGTATAGCAAAATTACAGTTATGAAGTAGCAATGAAAATAATTTTATGGTTTGGGGTCATCACAATGTGAGGAACTGTACTAAAGGGTTGCAGCATTAGGAAACCAAGAACCACTGATTCTTAAATTCTTATTTAGTGTTATAATTGTTATGCCTAGATTTGATCTATAATCTCCAATAGATAATTCAATTATTCACAATTATCAAGACTGACTTTGTGACTTTTTACCCAGTTATATTGGTGGAAATACAATCTCTGTTACTGAAGTTCACTTAAATGTTCTACTACTAAACAATATTAATAGCTTCAATTATTTAGACTACTTTTTAGTTGAGGTAACTGTTCTCTGTAACATTTTCTGGAGTTAGTAAAACATTTCATTCTGCATTTTTTCTAAATCTTCTTTGCTAAATGAAAATTTATGTACTGTATGATTATGATTTTTATACCCTTATTATGTAAAGGAAAATTAAGAAATAAAAACAAAGCTTTCTCAATAAATAGATATAGTTTAAAATATTTTCTAATTTTATAGATGAAGATACTCTATTCTGTTTCCAAAATTCTCAGAAACAAAAATAGGTTAACAAAAATATGAATTCTCTAAGAATTTGCATAGTGCCTCCAATTTGTGTGTGTGTGTGTGTGTGTGTGTGTGTATGTATATATATATATATATATATATATATATATATATATACTCCTTTTTATATTCATTTAAACTTGTTTCCACTATTTTATTATTGTATATAGGTGTTTTGTAGTATGACATTGTACCATGTGTGTGCCTGTTGCTTACGGAGTCTTCCAGAGTCTTTTGGGAAACCATGGAATTCGGGATGGTTTTGCGCCCCCATGTGAGAGCTGGAAATCAAACACTGGTCTTCAGGGAGAACAGCCAGTGCTCGTAACCACTGAATCATCCCTCTATTATCCATTTAGCAATTATTATCAAACTTAGGGAGAGGTATACTGATATTTTTCTAAGACCATATTATATGTATGAGTTTATCTAAGTACTATTTATTAGGTACCAGATTGTAAACAAATGTTTAATATTATATTTTATCTATTTCTTCACTGGTTTGGTGCTTTTGAAGTAATTCTCATAGTTATCCCTGAATGTCCTCAAAATAGCGGAGATGCTTCTCTCTCTACTTCCCAAGTGCTGAGATTACTTCCATCCCAATCTGATGGCAGCATAATGTACCATTTGGTATAAGTACTGACTACTAATAGTAAGACAAATTTGTTCCAGGTATTTCTCTCCTTCAAATTCCTTGGCTTTAATCAGTTTGGCTCTGCTTTAACAGCAATAATTTACCTAGCTTGATAATTGACTATAGACTTAATTTGATTGCTTAAAATCACTTTTTTTTGCTAAAATTGCAATGTAAGAAGAAAAATCTACAACAATAAACTCTAAAACTCTACTCGAGAATTTAAATTGTATGATTTCTAGAAAATTTAGGTAAGGAGGTTGGTACTATATGCATTTAAAATGACCCACTCTATGAGCATCCTATAACTAAATTTAGAATTTGATAATGTGCTTATCTAACTGTGCAAAAATCAGTGTTATAAGATGAAGATTATGCATTTCAAATAGCCAACTTAATTTAAATTTTATAATCTTTTTTCTTAGCCTCAAAAAACTGTTTTGACAGATGAAAGGAAAGGTCATATGTTAGCTTATGAATGCTTCCTACACCAAATTAAAAGGGTCAGACCCCCACTGTCACAAAATAAATAGTGCTCAACAGCTCATTTTGTAAAATATTTGAGAGCCAATTATTACATTTCTATTGACAGATATTCCCTACTGACTCACTTTGTGAATTGTAGACAAATCAGTAACTAATAATTTGTATTTATATGTTGCCTTTCCTTCTGGAAAGCTAAAAAGATCAAATTTCTTTCTACTTCAATTCTTTTTCCCCAAAGGTTAAAAAAAATTATAATGCAACTGGTGCCCCATGATGTTAAAAATAAAGGACTTTAAAATACTCGAGGCACTTCTTATAAATAGTACTGTGTAGAAGTACTATGATTATCCACACATCGATCACAAGATGTCCATATTAAAGAATACCTTCAAAACTTAGAAATCTTCACTGCGGTTTCGCACAGAAATAATACTTGAGTAGAAAGAAGAAATATATTTTTAAGTTTTAAAGCTGAAATGTCAGATAGTTTAGTGTGCATTTGTTTGGGACATAAAATGCAAGAAGGAAAAATGTTCATTCCACTTACCACCACTCAAACCTCCCTTCTTAATGCCTATTCTGTTTTTGTAATGCATTAAATTATTCTTTGGGCAAAGTGTCCATTTAAATGATTGCTATGTTTTAAGCAATTTTGAAAATGTGATGGGATGGCCATTCCTCAAGCTGTCCAGGTGATCCAGGCTGATTTTGATGGCTAAGTGATCTCAGTGGGAGAGTGAAGGAATCAAAAAAGTTAACAGTAATCACAGGAGACCAAAGTGAGCAGAGTCATTTATGTGGTTTTTTTCCCTCCCCCTCCAATTAAAGTCTTTTTAAATATATTCATCTTCTGGAGGAAGAACTCTGTATCTTATCTTTGGTTTCAAAATATGAGTTTTGGGGAAAACACAAGTATTCTATCCACAGAGTAGCATGATAAAATTCTTTAATCAAGATTTGCAGTCATTAACATTAATATCAAACCACAATCTCCAACAACATGTGACTTCCTTTAATATAGAAATTTATCATTTTAAGACTATTTCCTAATATGTCACAAAAATTAGAAGCCAATGAACGCCTGTTAAATGAAATAATTGGAGTCATTTAATAGAGCTAGGTCTCTGGTCTTATAAAGAACAGAAAATTAATCAGCTTTCTAAACTGAATTTATTGCAATTTCCTGTTCTTTGCTGCAGGCCTAGTAAACTGCTTCAGTTAAGTATTCTGTAACAGATCTACCTTTTAAGGAGAACATTCTAATTTTTCTGGCATTGTGAAGAATACTGTGCATACATATAATTTGATACTAATGTTAGTTTGGCTTAGGCATCTTCTAAAGAAATGAAAACGAGGTTTTGAAAAATAACGTTGATGCTGAGGTTGTAGCCACTAGTGTTGTAAAGAACAATTTTTAAAAAGACTCTTTAATCACACTGGAGACAAAATAAGTACTTGCTCAAATTCTGGTAAAGAAAAATAAAGGGAAATATTGCTGTACTAAAATGTTGGTTGAGATAATTGCATGACTCACATAAATTAAAAGGAGGCTTGATCGACAATAGAGTAGTGTTTTTGTTTGTTTGTGTTTGCTTTTGTTTTTGTTTTTTTGTTTTTTTCTCCTAGTAAGTTTAATCTGCCTCTGCTCTAGTCTGTGAAGTGGAAGATGACACATTTGTACAACTCAGGAAACACCGTTGAGACTCACGCATATCTGTCTTCAGGATAGAAAATAATGGAATTACATTGTCGGTGAATGTAATTGGTAAATAGATATAATACATTGTGTAGAGGATGGTATCGGGAATACAGGCAGGGCACAGAAGAAAGTAAATTCACACGATCAAACCTCAAATCCAAGGCCAGAACTGCCCCAGTTTAGCGCATGAAGATGGAGCAGCTACAGAGTGACGCCTACGCTGGTTTCTAGGCAGCTCACAGCAACTGCCTGATGTCACCCACATATCCACCTCTTGTTCTCCTTCTCTTCTTCACTTCCTTCTGCTTTTTTTTTAAAGAAGCAAACAAGGGGAAACTGCTGCAAATAGGTGTTCCATTAGAATGCCAAGACTGTTTACTGCTGGGTTACGGAAGTTCTCGATCCTGTTTTAATATCGTGTGAAAAGACATTCAATAATCTATCCTCTCAAGCAGTTTCAGTTTATCCAAATTCCTGGGGGGGCATTTTAAGGTGCAAACTTCAATATTGCATGTTTCTCTGGAAATAAAGTGGTGAGTAGCAGGGAATAGATTGTACCATCTGTACTTGCTAAGACACCTGCAGAGAAATAATTCTCACCATTCTTGGATATAGTCTATATTTTTTTAATATATATATAAATACAACATTTGACAATGGTTTATGTTGTTTTGTATTTGCAACTGAGAGTTAAGTATCAAGGAAAATGACAGGGTTGCAATGTTGTGGCAAAAAATTTTAGTCAAAGCCACTTGACAGACTTCTAGAGGATCAGCCATATTTTTAGACTTACTCTCTGGGACTAGACAAAGACTAAATATCAGCATTTCATATCATATATTTCAAGAAATAAAAATTTGGAAAATGATACAACATTATCTTGATAACAGATTGCATAAGTGAAATATATTGGGAAAAAGTGACCCCCCCTTACATGTCTTTTGCAGCTTATATAATACTCAAATATGCTATTAGAATGAGAAATACTATAAAGATTGGTCTTGTGTAATCACAGCACTATTTTTCATTTTACTATTTCACATTTATTAGAGTGAACAAAAACTTGAGCACTGATGAATATGCTACTGAGGATGTGAAGCAACATAAGTTCTCATTCCTTTAAAAATCTAATTAAAATATATTTACATCACTTCCCTCCATTTCTCCTTCTAACCACTCTCGTGTCTCCTCCCTTCAACCCCTGTCAAACTGATGGCCTTTTATCCCTTTGACTATTATTGTGATGCATATTTGCAACTGTATGTATGCATACATATAAATACATCCTACTCAGTCAGTCTGTTCATTGTTGTTTCTGCATACATTACTTCAGGGGTGACCTCCTCTTATTTTATAAACAATTAGGGGCCCCATTTCCAGGAGAAAGTAATTCTCCCTCTCTTAGAAATCATTCTTAATTGTTAATTCTTTTATTCTTTGTCTAAGGGTAGGGCCATGACAATTTCCTCTTCTGTCTTACCATGTCTATTGGTGGTGTCCTTGTTCAGGTCTTGTTTTGGAAGTCATGTTCTTGAAGTACCATGGATGTAGCTTCCCTGTCGTTTCTAGGAGTCTCAATTTCAAAGCAGATTTCTTGTCCTCTGGATTTTAGCATCATTCTCCTCCTTCTTCCGTCATGTTCTCTGAGCCTTGGGTACAGAAGCTGTGCTGTAAATGTATCTGTTGGGCCTGGGATCCCCATGATCATTTGACCCCTGTGTTGTGTCCAGATGTTGTTTTCTGTAATTGTCTCTGCTGCAAAGAGAAGATTTCTTTATATGGACTGAAAGCAGCAATTATTTGTAGGTATGAGTAAATTTGATTATGCAGTAAGGAATCAGTCTGGTCTGGTAAAGTGGCAGTAAGTAGATACTCTTCTAAAACCCATGACCTCACTTTCCTCTGTAATTGGCTGTGTTTTTTGTACCACGCATGGCTTTCTCCTGATGAGTGGGCCTGAAGTCCTATCAGACAGCTGTTGGTTACAGCTAGATATGCATACCATTCATGTACTTTTAAGGATGTCTTGCCATGATGGTCATTGTTGCTGTTAGTAAACATCACAGCTGGGAAATGCTAGGGGTGGTTGCCATGCATGGAATCTTGCATTGAAATTTCTGGTACTATGAGAACTAGTTAGTTCCCGGGGAGGGGGGGAGGATTTTAGGTCCTATCCATATCTAACCTTCTGAATCCTGTGTCCAAAGACTTTGATGTCTCTAGTAATAGGGACTTATTTGGCAACAGCAGTAGTCTATGTTGTTTTAGGAGGCTCTTAGACAGCATGAACAGAGGTTCTTTAAGCTTAATTCTGAGATCTTTGTGATATAGACTATGGTTCTTGTGGGGAACATTGTCATTCCAAGTGACATAACTTTAGGATACCCTATATATTACACACATATACATATATATATACAAAACCATTTTAATATATATTAAATATTGTTAAATTATAAAATTTATATTTTACATAATTATATAATATATTTAATATATATTACCATTTTAAACATGTATGAAATAATATGTTCCCTTGAGGCTTTACCAAATATCCTTAGTGTTATTTCATTAATATACTCGAATTCCATATTATTTTAATTGATTGAGTCTTAGATAACATTATTTTGAATCCATGACATTTTCTTTTTGCGTGCAAAGACATGTTTCCCTGTTACAGTTCTCAGGGACAATATCACTGGAATCTTTGAGAAGATTAATGTGTGTAATAGAAAATATAGAAGCATGACTGATAAAATAAATTTACGCATATGTAAAAAGACTTTAAAATAACCCTTGGTGTTTAATCCTGAATATCTTAAATGACAGCAATTACACATACCACAGCTCTTTCCAAATTCCCTTTTGGTCCTTATTGAAATAGGTGTTTTTCTCACATAATGTTTACTGATTACTGTTTCACCTCCCACCATCTGCCCCCCAGTTCCTCACTACCTCCTTTATATCGAGATCCACCTTCTTTTCAGTCTCTCCTTAGACAACACGCTTCTCAGGGATAATAATAATACAAAATGAAACAAGCTAGAACAAATAAGTAACACATTGGGATAGGACCAAACAAAGAGAAGCAAAAAGAATACGAGAGAAGGCACATAGAACAGATATAGATGCGGAGAGCTGTAGGGTAAAACACTAAACCAGAAGTTATAATGTATATACAAAGGACCTGTAGAGAAGAAAGAAATAGTATATAAGGAAATTTTTTTTAAAAAATTAAGAAGAATTTTAAGAAAGGAAGGGAAAAGCCCTGACCTGACAGGATATTTTGAGACAAGGAACCTCCAAAGAAACCTCCACTGAGCTTGTTTTCTGTTGGCCATTGACTGCTGGTCATGCAGCCTAGTATGAAGAGTAGTTTGTTTCCCTGGGGAGGCTCCCTTGGGAAAAAAAATCAATTTTCATTGCAAGTGTTTTACAATTGGGGACATCTTTTAGGTTGCAGAGGGGGCATGTGTCCACTTTTTCTTCCTATTTTCTAAAATATATACATATAAGTTTTCATACTACACTTCATGTGACCCTTAATTTTAGCTATCTCCCCCCATCTTCCCTCCCTCTTCTCCCTCTCCGCTCCCACTCCCCACTTGATCTTCCTATTCCAGGACCCCCTATACATACAGAACTGTTTTATTTCCCCGTCCTAAGGTAATCTCTGTCATCCCTAGACCCTTACTCTATACCTAATCTCTCTGGTACTATAGATTATAGCTTGGTTATCATGGCTTTAAGAGCTAATATCATGTATTAGTGAAAACATACTGTATTTGTTGTTCTGGATCTGGAATACCCCACTGAGGATGATTTTTTCCTAGTTCCACCCATTTAAATGTGAATTTCATTATTTCAATTTTAAATCGCTGAGTAATACTCCACTGTGTACATATATCACATTTTCTTCATCCTTTGTTCTGCTGAAAGGCCTTTAAGTTATTTCCAATTTCTGGCTATTAAGAATAGAGCAGCAATGAGTGAACATGGATGAGGAAGTCTATGATATGTCTGTGATAGGAAGGAGCATCCTTTAGGTATATCCCCAAGAGGAATATAGCTGTATCTTCACGTAGATAGATCTCATCTTTCTGGGTAATCACCACACCAATTTCCATGTTGTTGTGCAACTACCAGGAATGGATATGTGTTCCTTTTACCCCTCCACATCCTTGCCAGCACGAACTGCTATTTGTTTTGTTGACCTTAGCCATTCTGATGGGTATAAAATGAAATCTGAAAATAGTTTTAATGTGCATTTTCATGATGACTAAGGGTGTTGAACATGCCTTTAAGGGTTTCTCAGCCATTCGAGTTTCCTCTTTTGGGAATTCTCTGGTTAGAGCTATACCTCATTTTTATTTATTTATTTTTTGATATCTAGGTTTTGTGCTCTTTTCACATTTTACATATTAACCCTCATTTAGATGTTTAGTTAGCAAAAATCCTTTTCCAACCTGTAGAGTGCCATTTGTTTAAATGATTGCATCCTTTTCCATGCAGAACCTTCTCAGTCTTATGAGGTTCCATTTATTAACTGTTGATCTTAATGATTGTGTTAACAGTCTTCTGTTCAGAAAGTCTTTTGCTGTACCAATGAATTCAAGGCTATTATTTTCTTTTTCAATCTGGTTCACTGTATCTGGTTATATATTGAGGTCTTTGGTCCACTTGGACTAAGTTTTTTACCGGGTGACAAGTATGGATTTATTTGGATACTTCTGTGTAGCCATCCAGTTTGAACAGAACCATTTGTGGAAGATGCTGTCCTTTTTTCCAGCATGTGTTTCTGATTTTTTTTTTATTTCATCAAACGTTCAGGTGTCCATAGGTGTGTGGGTTTGTCTGGACCTTCAGTTCTATTTCATTGATTAATGCTTCTGTTTTTATGCCAGCATCATGCTGTTTTTATTACTATATATCCATAGTACAATTGAAATGGGGCTGGTAATACTTCCAGCAGTTCTTTTATTATTCAAGATTGTTTTAGGTTATACTGTTTTTTTCTTTCTTTTTTGGTGTTTCCATGTGATTGTCTTTTCATGAATTGTGCTGAAATTTTGACGGAGACAGCATCTAATCTGTAGACTGCTTTTGATAGAATGGACATTTTTACTATTAATTCTCCCAATGTTTCAGCATGGGTGATCTTTCCATCTTCTGATACCTTCTTCAATTTCTTTCTTCTGTGCCTAAAGTTTCTAATCATAAAAGTTTTTCATCTGCTAGGTACTTTAAGATATTTTATACTTGTGTAAGGAGTTGTTTCCTTGATTTCTTTCTCAGTTCACCAATCATTTGTATATAAGAGGGTTACTGATTTTTGTGAATTAATTTTGTATCCAGCTACTTTGTTAAAAATGTTTGTCAATTGTAGGGGTTTCAGAATAGAATTGTTAGGATCATGTATATACATCATATCATCTGAAAATAAAGACACTTTAAAGTCATTCTTTTTAATTTTATCACCATGGCCTCCTTCGGTTTTCTTCTTGTTCTAGCTAAGATATATTGAATACTATATTGAAAAGATATGGAAGAATGGACAACCTTGTCTTGTTTGAGATTTTAATAGAGTTTGCTTTGAGTTTCTGTCCATTTCAGTTTATGTTGGCTCCAGGCTTGCTGAAAACTGCCTTTTTTCTGTTTAGGTATGTACGTTTTATCCCTAATGTCTCCAGGACTTTCATCATAAAGAGGTGTTGAATTTTTTCAAAGGCATTTTCCGCATCTAACTAGATGGTTATGTCATTGCATATATCATTGTTATATGGTTCTTTTTCCCCAATTTATGTTTGTTGAACATTCCTTGCATCTCTGGGATGGAGTCTGATTAATCATGTAGATGATTTTTTTTATGTCTTCTTGGACATACTTTGCCAACATTTTACTGGGACTTTTTGAATCCATACTCATAAAGGAAACTGGTCGACAATTCTCATTCTTTGTTGTCTCTTTATGTGGTTTGAGTATCAGGATAACTGTGGGCCTCAAAAAAAAAACCAAATAGGGTGATGTTCCTCCCATTTCTATTTTGTGGAATAATTTGTGAAGTATTCTTTAAAAGTCTGTAGAGTTTTGCTCAAAAATCCTCTGGCTCTGGGCATTCTTTGGTTGGTAGACTTCTAATAACTACCTTTGTTTCACTAGGGTTATATAGTTCTTTTTAAGTTGCTTGTCTGATCTTGATTTAACTTTGGTAAGTGGTATCTATCAGAAAATTATCCATTTCTTTTAGATTTTCCAATTTGTTGGAGTACAGGTTTTTAAAATATGTCCTTATGCTTCTTTGGATTTCCTTAGTGTCTCTTGTTATGTCCCTGCCTCCTGTTGCATTTCTAATTTTGTTCATATGGATATTCTCTCTCCTTTTTAGTTAAATTGGATAAGGGTTTGTCAAGCTTATTGATCATCATAAAGAGTCAACTCTTTGTTTCATTGATTCTTTGAGCGTTTTGTTGTTGTTGTTTATATTTTATTGATTATAACCCTGAGTTTGATTATTTCTTGCATCTACTTTTGGGCCAGCTTTCTTATTTTTTCTAGAGCTTTCAGGTGTGCTGCAAAATGACTAGAATGAGATCTCTTCAATTGTTTTTATACAGCCTTTTAGTTCAATGAACCTGCTTCGTAGAATAGCCTTCATCATGTCCCATCAATTTATGTATGATGTATATTCATTTTATTTCAATTTTAGAATATTTAATTTCTTTTTTAAACAATTTTTAATTCAGTAGCAAATTGTTCAATTTTCATGAGTTTGTAAGCTTTCTGTTATTTTTGTTGTTAATGATATCCAGCTTTAATTGTGGTGGTCAGTTAGGATGCAGGGTATTATTTCAATTTTCTTGTGTCTACTGAAACTCTCTTCGTGTCCAAGTAAGTGGTTACTATTTTAGAAAGTTCCATGAGGTGCTGAGAAGAAAGTGTATTCTTTTGTGTTCAGGGGGGAAGTTCTGTAAACATCTGTTAGGTCCAATTGGTTTATAAATCAATCAGTTAGCTCTAGCACTTCTCTGTTTAGTTTTTGTCTGGATGTCCTGTCTATTGGTAAAGGTGTGTTCTGGAAGACTCCAACTGTCATTGTGTTAGACTCAATATGTGATTTAAGCTGCAGTAGTGTTTCTTTTATGAGTGGGTTCCCTTTTGTTTGTTGTATAGATATTTCAGAATTGCAATGCTATCTTGGCAGATTTTTTCTTTAATGGGTTTATAGTTTCCTTCCTTGTCTCTTCTGATCCATTTTGTTTGAAATCTATTTTGCCAGATATTTAGAATCGCTTCATGAGCTTTCCTCTTTGGTCCATTTGCTTGAAATATCTTTACCATCTTTTAAATCTGAGGTAATATCTAAACATGATACTAAGGTATGTTTCTTGGATGTAGCTTAAGAATGGTTTCTGTTTTGTGATTCATTCTATTAGTATCTGTGTTTGTTTTTATCGTAGAATTGAGACCATTGATAATGAGAACTATGTACATTTGGTGTTCATTAATTCATGTTATTTTGTTTGTTGTTGTGATGATGATGATATTGGTGGTGGTGGTGGTGGTGGTGGTGGTGGTGGTGGTGGTGGTGTGTATTTCCTCCTGTTTTAATTTTCTTGTCTGGGATTTTTTATTCTTCATATCACCTTGGATGTGATTTATCTCCTTTGGTTAAAGTTTTACTTCTAGCACATTTTGTAGAGTTAGATTTGTAGATGGATAATGCTTAAATTTGGTTTTATCATAGACTACCTTATTTTTGCTGTAGATCCTGATTGAAATTTTTGTTAGTTGTAGTAGTCTGAGCTGACATGCATGGTCTCTTAGAGTCTACCCAACATCTGTCCGAGGCCTGTCTGGCTTATGAAGTTTCCACTGAGAAGTCAGGTGTTATTCTAATAACATAATATTCTAATATTTTCACTTCAGCTTCTGATATTTTTCTTTGTCTTTTATGTCTAATATGTTGATTATTATGCACTGAGAGGATTTTCTTTTCTGGTTCAGTCTATTTGGTGCTCTGTATGCTTCTTGTATGTTGATAGGCACTTTTTTCTTTTGAGAAATTTTCTTCTATAATTATGTTGAAAATATTTTTGTGCCTTTGACCTTGATTTCTTTTCCTTCTTCTTCTTTTTTTATTTTTATTTTTTAAGATAGTGTTTCTCCATGTAGTTTTGATGCTTGTCCTGAATCTCACTCTGTAGACCAGGCTGGCCTCAAACTCACAGAGATCTGCCTGGCTCTGCCTCCCATGTGCTGGAATTGAAGGTGTGGACCATTTCTGCCCTGCCTCTTTTCCTTCTTGTATTCCCATTATTCTTAGGCTTGACTTTTTTCATGATGTTCCATATTTTCTGAATGTTTTGCGCCAGAATTTTCTTTTAGATTTACCAGTTTCTTTCATGAGGTATCCATTTCTCCTCTTGTGTCTTCAATGCCTAAGATTCTCTCTTCCATCTCTTGTATTTTGTTGTTGAGTCTTGCCTCTGAGGTTCCTGTTTGAGTTCCCACATTTTTCAGGTCTAGATTTCCCTTGGTTTTGGTTTTCTTTTTTATTCTATTCCATTTTTTGGTTTTAAATTGTTTTATTCACTTGCTCCTGCTTTTTGTGTGTGTGTTTTCATAGATTTTTTAAGACATTAGTTTCTTTAAGGTATTTGTTCATTTCTCTTTAAGGATCTCTATCATATTCATAAAGTCTGTTTTTAGGTATTTATCTTATGCTTCAATGGTGTTGAAATTCTCACAACCAGCTGTGGTCAGGTTGCTGGACACTAGTAGAGACATATTTTCCTGACAGTCACTGATTGTGTTTTTATGTTGGTGTCTAGGCATCTGTATTTGGGAAGATTGCCAGTCTATGTGGTGATATCTGGTCTTATCTTTTTGGTGTTGATGCTTTGTTCTTTGTGCCCTCTCTTGTTTTAGTAGTAGCTGTGTGCTCTTTGTTAGGAAATTCTTCTGGAATCCTGATAGGTATGGCCACTAGAGTTTCTGGGTAAAATGTGTTTCTAGGTATTGGGTGCTAACACTGAGGAGTGAGGATACATTGAACACAGAGGAAACGCATCCCCAGGAAAGAAGGAAGCAGGATGTTTCACCAGGATCTCCTTATAGTCATCTGGGAATGGGGGAAGAAAGAGAGAGGAGAGGGCGCAACAGGTAGTACAGTTGGCTGCAGAAGATGAGATGAGACTGGAGGATTAGACATGGAAGAGGAGGGAAAGTGAAGATCTGATACTTGGCTACCTGCTTTGCTGGCTTACTTGCTTCTCTAATAGGCTTGGCAAGTGGGGTTCCAGGGAATCCCTGATGGAGTTGCGGACTAGGCTCACAAGATAACTTATGAGGAAGCTTGGCAGAGATTTGTGTGATGAACTAAAAATGGCAGCAGAGAGGAGGGGAGGCCTCAGTAGGGGGTCTACTACAGAGCTGAGGATGAGGCCCAAGAATCAGGTTTGGAGAAGAGAGATAGGTCAAGATCTTAAGTTAGCCTTACTGTTTCCCTGCCTCGAGTGGCCTGAAAGTTCCCACAGAATTCCTTCTGGATTTGGGACTGAGGAAATGGATTAAGTATGTGGAAGGAAGTCTGCTGGAGTAGATTTATGAACACTAAAGATGGCTGCAGAGAGGAAGGAATGCCCAGCAGGTGATCTCCTACAAAGATAGGAATGGATTCAGAGGAAAAGAAAGAGAGGTGAAGATCTATACTTGGCCTACCTGATTCCCTGACAGGGTCTATTTCAAAGTTTCTTAGAGTGAATGACATAACTTCCTTATCACTGTAAAGTCATATGATAATTCTGTATTTTCAAAAGCAGAGAAGAAACACATTACTATGTTATTATTACTTAACAATGACCACACTGTGACACTGATGACAGTTTTTAGGAGCACCATTTTGAAGCCAGGCTATGATACTCTGTGTACTGCATAAATTCTACTAGGGAAGTTATGACTTCAATACATTTTACCAAACAAAATTTATTCTGATTGTTCCTTACATAAGAAATTATTATAAATCATTTGAACACTGCTTCTTTAGCAAAAATTTTGTAGGTGATGTTTTCAGGTTGTGTTCTTATCTCTAGGTATATTTCTGACAATGATATTCATTGTATATAGACATTAGGACTGTTGATTTTATTTTTAAGAAAGACCATTACAATGAACATACTATTGTATATGCTTTAGATCATGTATAATTACAAAGCTCTATAAATTCACTGGCCAAGTTACTCTTAACAATGATTTATAAAAGAGATTTTTCAGCTATCATGAAGATCTGATATATCAGAAATTGAAATTTACAAGTTAATGGCTTGCCTTTTTTTGACAGCACACAAAATTTTCAAACTATAACTAACACGTTGATTCATGCAACAACTGAACTTTTGACAAGGGCACTTAAGCTAGTTAGAACAACAAAATATAGCAAGTACCTCAAGAGCTAACAAACAAGAAAAGAAAAGAATAGAATTAAAAGAAACATTGAAATAAAAATCTCTTCACTTTTCACATTGCTAACATCAAAATTTCTACTTGGGTTTTCTGTATTAGTCAGGTTGTCTATTAATTTCAGGGCAATTCTTCTTCCCAAGGCTTTTGTTTTGTTTTTTAATTTACTATGCAGAAAAGATAAATTATGCTAATTTTTAATATAAGACTCTCAAATTCTATGTTCAACATTTCAATATTTCAAGATCTCACAAAAATCAAAAGGCATTGTTTGAAATAATTTTTATAAAGACATTGGTTTTTATGACACAGCAAGGACATTTTATTCATAAACATTGAATATATGACCAGAAGATCTTCAGAACCAACCTTGAGAAAATGGCACAGCATTATAGGTAGAGTGGAATGTATCAGCTAATGTTTTACTTTACAATCCTGAGTATCATTCCATCATTTAACACACTTCAAAATAACACAGGATGAAACTGAGGGATACTTCAGTCTTTGAGTTGTGATCTTTTGTTGGAACAAGGCATACCCACTTTAGCAAAGTCATCCTTTGATTGGAAAGGTCAAATTTATTAGCACGAATAAAATATTGCATAGGATAATTGTTAGCATAGTTGTTTCAAAATGTATATGTAAAATATATTGAAACTTCTTGTATGTAAAGGATACAGAATATGCTTAGAACTTTAATACTGTCACTCCTCTCCCAGGACATCAATCAGTTAAAATAATGCTCCTGGTTTTGGATCCTTAAGTTACTAATGAGTCTTAAAGCAGAGCCTCTCTAAATATGATTCCAAATTCATAGATTCAAAAAACTATAAATCAAAAATTCCAAGAGACATGCATACACACACACACACACACACACACACACACACACACACACACACACAGAAAGAGAGAGAGAGAGAGAGAGAGAGAGAGAGAGAGAGAGAGAGAGAGAAATTTTTTTACTTGTCACTTCCCTAAAGAATTCACCGTGTAAACTCAGTATTTATATGGAAAGATATTTATTGATTATATACTAATAACACTTCAAATGAGGCTTAATATAGATATAGTAACTCCAGGAGTCCTGGCTATTATTTCTAGAAATAAGGATATTGATTTTTTAAAATTGATATATATATATATATATACATACACATACATATATATATATATATGTATATATCATATTTGAAAGGGAACATCAAGAGAGAAACCAAAGGATATGGAAAGCATGAGGCAGGAGTAATAACCAAGTGTAATGACATTATATATCAAATAAACATGCCATTATGAAATCTGTTATTTTGTATGCTAACTTATCAAATTAATAATCAGCAACAATATTTTAAAATATGTAGACAAAAATATACAAAACAGATAACATTCATAGAATAATAGCATTTTATAGAAATAAATTTACTCTGATGACCATCAGAACTCCTATGACAGCGTACCTTCTTTTACTTTGTTCAAGCACATAATTCTTGTCCAGAGCACATGTTCTATGTTTATTATGCAAATGACAATATTGTAAACTCAGTCAGTTGTGTTTACATTGATAAGATACAAATATCTTACAGAAACAACTTTCAGGAAACAGGCTCATTTTTGTTCATAGTTTCTGTGATTTCAGTCCATCATGGGGTGGATGACACAATAGAGAAAAACTGTTCACATCCTCAAAGACCAGCAAACAAAACAAAGCTAAAACTACAGGCCAGGCTCCAAACTCAAAGTACTCCGCATAGTGACCATTTTCCTCAGAGACTCTCCATTTCCAAAGTTTCTTTTTTTATTTTCTTTCTTTCCTTCTTCTTATTTCTTTCTTTTGCTTTGCTTTTCTTTCCTTCTTCTTTCTTTTGCTTTTCTTTTCTTTCTTTCTTTCTTTCTTTCTTTCTTTCTTTCTTTCTTTCTTTCTTTCTTTCTT